>MCJB01025313.1:33948-77709 GCA_002018475.1 Nicotiana obtusifolia | reverse complement strand
GGTCCAAAAGGGGGTGTTTGAAAATAAGCCCAATTGGAGTCCAAATCAATGGCCCAAACTAGTAGTTTTAAGGTCCAAATTTGCCCTAATGGGATTTTGCCGCCCCCTACCTATCCCCTACCTAATTTTAAGGACTTTTACTCTTATAAATAAGGAGTTCTTCTCATTCATTAGGGATAGATTATTGAATAAGAATATCATACTTGAGAGAGTTCTTTTGAACCTTTGTTACTTATGCTTTGAGATTTATCTTTCAACCTTTACTTGTTCATAGTTCAAGGTAGTAAGATTACTTCTCTATTATGATATCTTTGATTCCTTTGAGGTATTCTTAGAAGGCAATTAATACTAGTTGTTGATTGTTGTCTCAAGTTACTCTTAAAGCGGTCAAGATCCGAATCTATTGTTTTGATTTGTTCTTAGGTAAAGGCGTTTGATTTTCTTCAATAAATCAAGACGTTGTTGCTTAGATCTTGTCAAGGCTATAGAACTTGTGTTCTTGGAAGTTCCTTGAATTCGTTCCTTGAATTACCCCCATATCCTTTATTTTCTGCACTTTAATTTTAGTTGTTCAATTCCTTATTATCATTTGCTTCCGCATTTACTTCTCAAATTCTTACTCTAGTTTGGATTTCCGACCTTGTTGTTATCACCAGCAAAGCGGTGACAGCCCAAGAGAAGGATTGGCTCAAAGGCCTTGTAGCGAAGGATCTCGGGCTGGACCAACTCGATTAGGACACCGTTGATTTTGATCAGACCGCGTCCGCGCTTGCAGTGGGTCACTGCCACTGCTGTCTTCTTCCTCCCGAAGCATTTTGCCTTGATTGAGAGCTGAAAATGGGAGTATGGAGTTGATCTCTATGTTTCCTGTAAATGTCGAATCCAATAATAAGATCTTTTCCTGGCACATCAGATCCTAGCAGCTTGGTTCGGTACTTCAATGCTGGAAAGAACTCAATTGTGACCGGGTGCTTTGTAATGACAGTTTTGGTTAAGATTGCATTTGATGCAGTGTTGAAATCCTTGAAATGCGGCACCCATTGATCTTCAGGGAGAACAACAGGATTTATGAGTGAGGAAGCAGCTACGGTATCGATGAAAGCAATAACTCGAGCAGGTTTATCCCATTTGGATGAATAGACTTTGAGTTCTACTTAAGGAACGACTGTGAGAGCATTGATCTCTTCTCGGGCTTCGATCACTAGTTTTGAAATTTGGTACTGATCATTGCCTTGATCTTCATAGATGTCGAGAGAGAATATAGTTTCTTCATTGGGTTCGTCATCCACAGGGAATTTTTTTTTTTGGTTAAATAGAGCTTTTATTGATGTCAATTAGATAGAATTTACAGAATGGGAGGGGGACATGAACCTTACCTCCCCAAAAAAGCAAATGTACCTTATCTCATAGATACAAAAATACAAAAATTGTCCATTAGGTACAAAGTGTATCCGGCCTAGGTTAAAATAGTGTATATCTATCTTATATAGATGATAGATAAACATTTGTACAAAATCAAAGTGAAATACATCTAGGTCTCCCATTCTATTCATGTGTGTTTCTACTTCTAGTTGTTTGATGTTTGCTTCTTTGTGTGATCTTTCAATTTCGAGTGCCTTTTCTCTGCTGTTGTGCTTGTTTTTGTTACTTGGTGTGCTGGTGATGCAACTGTTGGACTCCTGCTTTGACTGGATTGTGTTGCTGTCTCTTCTGTCGAAAGTTGCATGAGGAAATTGCCCTGTTTTGGCCATTTGAGAGTTACTTTGCTGATTGTAGTTCATATCTCTGACAGTACTGTGAAGGTTGCTGTTTTTATAGGTAGGAGGTAATTGATGCAATTGCATTAGGATGAGCACCGAAGGTGCTAATACCACACAATGCAATTGCATGAATGGCCTATTCCTATGTGAACAGTTTGCTGCTCTGCTGCTTGTGTTGTTCTCTGTCTTGCCTGTGCCTTGATTGGGGTTGTTGCATTTCATTTTGGTATTGATGTTGAGGATGATGTTGAAGAAGAACAATTGGTTCTTTATTGTTTTGCTTTGATGTTGCTGCCTCTGCTGATTGGTGTTGCTGGATATGTGAGAAAGAGGTTCTGCCGTGTCTGTGAAGGAGTTGATATTGCTGCATCTGCTACTTGTCATTTGCTTATGGATGTCTCTGCTGCTGCTGTTTCTTGTGTGGGAAAACTGCTTGTCTTCTGCCTTTTGTGCTGATGTTGATGCTGTTGAGTTGTTGAGGGTGTGGTTGCTGCTTTCTTTAATGTTGCTTCCTGTGAGTTGTCCTTGCCTCCTTTGTGATAGTTTTGGTGAGTTTTCCCTGTTTCCATTGTGTGCTGTTGTCTGATGCCTATATAAGTCTATCACACCTCCAGGTTGAGCATGGTAACATGCTAATACCACTGGATAGTGCTCTAGAATCATATAGGTATTTTTATCATTCTCAACACTATGTGTATGTGTAAACAGAGTTGCGCTTGTGTGTGGCTGGGATCTTAATGTGGCAACAATCGTCCAGTTGAAGTCATTCGTCTTTCTTGATTTTATTTTTGATCCTATCTTCTCCTCACTACCAGTGGAATCAGTACATTGTACTAATACCACCAACTGTAAGTTCGTCGAAGGGTAGGTCATTGATACATTTCCATTTTCATTGATGGCATCTGTTGATCTGAGTATGTCCAGGTAGTAATTATGTTCCAATTGCTTTGTAGTATTGTGGCCTGATGCAATAGTTAAGCAATTCCAAACATTCTTTGTCCTTGAATCTATACGTGTTCCTATATTCTCCTCCATTCCAATGGAATGAGTAACTTGTACTAATACCACCAGCTGGAAGTTCGTCAAAGAGTAGGACATAGATATATTTTTATTCCCTGTAGAAGTGAAAGCAAAGTTAATGTCCAGTTGTGTCTTCCTTGGTATTTTGTTGCTCCTCTGGAAAGTTTGCTGTGTTTTCTGTTGTTCAGCAGCATTGTCCCTTTGATGATCGTCCATTGGCATGAGGCTGGAAATGGGCAGCATTGTCCAGTCATTTGGCATGAGGCTGAGCAGTGAGGTCCTTCTGGACAGCTTGAGATTGAGCAGTGGCATGAAACAGAACAGTGGGATCTTTGCAAGCAACATGAAAATGGGCAGCATTGTCCAGTCATTTGGCCTGAGGTTGAACAATATGGTCGTTATGAGTAGCATGTATTTGGGCAGCATCCTCTTAAAAGTTTGTTGTGTTTTCTGTTGATCAGCAGCATTGTCCCTTGGATGATCGTCCATTGGCATGACACTGGAAATGAGCATCATTGTCCAGTCATTTGGCATGAGGCTGAGCAGTGAGGTCCTTCTAGGCAGCAAGTGACTGAGCAGTGGCATGAAACTGGACAGTGGGATCTTTGTGAGCAGCATGAAAATGGGCAGCATTGTCCAGTCTTTTGGCCTGAGATTGAACAATATGGTCTTTATGAGTAGCATGTATCTGGGCAGCTTCCTCATGTTGGCCTTTTCCTCGACACAGGTCATCTGTTTCTCTTCAGTTGCCCATGGCTTTTTGATGGCTGAGTTGCTTCTTTCCTTGTTGCTTCTATGATGACAGTTGTGAGGTTGTACATGTTCCTGCAAAACAATAGAAGTTAGCAAGCTGTTGCTCCTCCGATAGAGATATCTTTCCAGTGACTCCAGGCAGTATTGCCTTCCCAGTATGTGCTTTGATGATGTTTCTGATGTTATGGCCTTCCCAGTATATATCGCAATGATGGTTCTGATGGGGGAGAATCCAAGTACTCTAATTGCTCGAGGTATATTGCAAGAAGAGCCCTCTAGCTGCAACTGGTTCTCTGGTTTGAGAGTTTGCTGCTGCTTTTCTTTCCTGATGCTTTCATGCTATCCAGAGATAGTTCTGCTGCTCAAGACCAGTGCATCAGCAGTTTTGTCAGAAACAGTGCATTTGCTGCCCAGAAACAGTGCTCTATCAGCAGTGTTGTTATAATAGGTGATCCTGCAAAACAAAAGGTTGTTGTCGCGACCCAACCTCGGGGGCCCGCGACCGGGCACCGAACCCTGCTTGCAGAGTACCGGCGAACCCTGTACATGACTACCCTTGTTATTCGTAAGGTGCACATACTTGCCAACACGGCAATAACGACATTATACCTGTCGACTATAATGACATTACCTGTCGCAGCAATATACCATAATATAAACATACATTCACCACAATATAACCCACTGGGCTATATACAAAACCATACACACAATACATATGATGCCAACTAGGCGACATAATTACACATAGCCCAACTCCTGTTTATACATACTGACAACTTGTTTAATGAGCCTCTATGGAATGTATACAAAAATACTTAGTCGGAACAGGACCCCGACATGCCCAAAAAAAACATCTATACATCAAAACATACCCAAGTATAGCAGGTCCGGAAGATGAACCTTGCTATGTCTGCTGAACTGGTAGCCCACTGTGGTGGAGGAACTCCGTCTGTCAATCTATTTGGACCTGCAGCACGATATGCAGCGTCCACAAATAAAGGACGTCAGTACGGAATATGTACTGAGTATGTAAGACAGGAATGTAACTGAAACAGTAACATAGACAACATGATAAATCACAATACTCATAACAATGGAATTTACCTCTGAGGAATCGTACCTTAGCATATTCATTATGGAACTCATTTCCATCATTTCAGAGATTCAAGACATGTTTCATTATCACAAGTCTGTTACTTTCATACGGGTTCATTATATCCAATGCATTAAGTATTCATCTCTTTAGTTTACACCGGCTTTACTATAGGTTTCTTACATTCAAGCATATCGTTCAAATACATTCATCATATATTCATTCCATTTGTACAATCATCGCGCATACGTCCTTATAGGACCACAACCAATAGATATGCCTCCACGGGCTCATAATCATAATCATCATTACCATTATCGTTATCTCATACAATCACGCACATATGCCTCCTCGGGCTCATAATCATATCATAACTATAATCATAACCTTACCCGGCCATATCAAGCTCGGTCATAGTCATGTGTGCCTCTTTGGGCTCATACCCGGCTATATCAAGCTCGGTCATAATCGTGTGTGCCTCTTTGGGCTCATACCCGGCTATATCAAGCTCGATCATAACTACCCGACCGCAACGGCTCGGTCATAACTACCCGGCCACAACGGCTCGGTCATAACTACCCGGCCACNCCCTTGGAAATCATCTTCCTTGCCTTAAGGTAGGAAATAAACCTACCTTTCGGCGTAGCAACATTTCCCCTCTATTCAAGGACAGGTTCGTCAGGAAATTGGAATCTAACCACCTTTGTATGACAATCAACACTGGCATAACATGATGCCAAGCAATCCATTCCCATTATCACATCAAAATCAACCATCTTTAGCTCTATTAGATCTGCCGAGGTTGGACGACCACAAATCGTCACAGTGCAACCTCTGTATACTCTTTCAGCAATCACAGAATCTCCTATCGGAGTAGATACCATGAAGGGTTTATTTAAGATTTCAGATTCAATACCGAACTTATCGGCCACAAGAGGTGTAACATATGACAGAGTGGATCCGGGATCAATCAAAGCATATACACTGTGAGAGAACACCGATAAGATACCTGTGACCACATCTGGGACGATTCAAGGTCCTGCCGGCCTGCTAGAGCATATATGCGGTTTTGAACACCGCTCGAGCCCGGCACATTACTGTGGCCCTAGCCACGAACCGCTGGCTGCTGAGGACCTCATGCTGGAGGTCGAATAGATAGTGAAGAACCAGCTGTGGACCCAGTCTGGTGGGCCATGCCACCATCCTTCCTGTTAGGACAGTCCCGTATCATGTGACTAGCCTGCCCACAGTAATAACATCTATCTGAACCCCGACGACAAGGTCCAAAGTGGGTCCTGTCGCACTGCTCACAGCGAGGCATAGAGGGTCGCATCTGGCTGGCACGTCTGTAATATGGCGAGCTCATTGCCCGCGAACTCTGAGACTGTCGAAGGGTACTAGTTACACGTGGTGTCCATTTCCTCGAAGACTGAGGTCTGACACTACCTCTGGAATCACCTGAGTACCCTGTCACTCTCGACTTCTTACCCTGATCCTTATCCTGCTCTCTGTTCATTCTTAGTTGACGCTTACGGTCCTCTAAGGTCTGGGCATAAGCCTGAATGCGAGAAATATCCATACTTTCTATCAGAGATGCAGTAGTGCATTCATTTATCAAATGGGGTCCCAATCCGTTCACAAACAGATGGACCCTATCACCCATATCGGCTACCATGTGAGGAGCATATCTCGCTAGAGAGTCAAACTGCATGCTGTACTCCCGTACAGTCATATTACCTTGCTTAAGGTTTAAGAATTTGTCAGCTCTGGCCCGTCGTACCTCAACTGGTAGGTAATGACGGAGAAATGCTTCAGAAAACTCATCCCACACAGGTGGGGAAACATTTGGGCCTCTAGATCTCTCCCAACTGTCATACCAAGAGACAGCCAAATGTCATGTATACTTATGACTTAGCTTTAAGCACGATCTAGATTTGAAAGAAAGGAGACAACATCCTAAATGTCATGTAGCATCCTGATTATAAAATGTGGCGCGCTACACACCCATAATCAAGACTCTACTAGACACGGCTCATAGACAATCCTAGGACATGACTTTGCTCTGATACCACTTCTGTCGCGACCCAACCTCGGGGGCCCGCGACCAGGCACCGAACCCTGCTTGCAGACTACCGGCGAACCCTGTACATGACTACCCTTATTATTCATAAGGTGCACATACTTGCAAACACGGCAATAACGACATTATACCTGTCAATTATATTGACGTTACCTGTCACAACGATAATTCATAACATAAACATACATTCATCCACAACGTAACCCACTAGGCTATATACAAACCATACACAATACACATGATGCCAACTAGGCGACATGATTACACATAGCCCAACTCCTGTTTATACATACACTGACTACTTGTCTAATGAGCCTCTACGGAATTTATACAAAACACTTAGTCGGAACAGGACCCCGACATGCCCAAAAATATTTATACAAAAGCATACCCAAGTATAGCAAGTCCGAAAGATGAACCTTGCTATTTCTGCTGGACTGATATGGTAGCCTACTGTGGAGGAGGAGCTTCACCTGTCAATCTATTTGGACCTGCAGCACGATATGCGGCGTCCACAAACAAAGGACGTCAGTACGAAATATGTACTGAGTATGTAAGACAGGAATATAAAACTGAAAGCAATAACATAGCAACATAATAGGAGTATACAACTCATAATATTGGGATTTACCTCTGAGAGCAGCATACCTTTAACGTATTCATTATGGAACTCATTTCCATCATTTCGGAGATTTAAGACATACCTATTTTTCTGTGGGTTTCTTACTTTTAAGTATATCATTCAAATACATTCATCATATATTCATTCCATTTGTACAATCATCGCACATACGTCCTTATAGGACTACAACCAATAAATATGCCGCCATGGGCTCATAATCATAATCATTATTACCATTATCGTTATCACATACAATCACACACACATATGCCTCCTTGGGCTCATAATTATATCATAACTATAATCATAATCTTACCCGGCCATCTCAAGCTCGGTCGTAGTCATGTGTGCCTCCTTGGGCTCATACCCGGCTATATCAAGCTCGGTCATAATCGTGTGTGCCTCTTTGGGCTCATACACGGCTATATCAAGCTCGGTCGTAGTCATGTGTGCCTCCTTGGGCTCATACCCGGCTATATCAAGCTCGGTCATAATCGTGTGTGCCTCTTTGGGCTCATACCCGGCTATATCAAGCTCGGTCATAATCGTGTGTGCCTCTTTGGGCTCATACCCGGCTATATCAAGCTCGGTCATAATCATGTGTACCTCTTTGGGCTCATACCCGGCTATATCAAGCTCGGTCACAATCATATAGGCCTCTTTGGGATCATACCCGGCTTTATCAAGCTCGGTCATCATATACAAACTAAGCACGCACATAGATAATTCATACATTCATTCATATCATATATGGCCCTTACTTACGGGCTTAACACATTCGTTACCATTCAATCATTCGTTCCTTAGGTGTGATCATACACATTCAATCACATACAAGCACTCATAAACATCCAATCACATAAGACCTAAGTTCTTTCTTATCATTCTCATTACTTCTTTCTTCATTGACTCAATCATATTCAATCATCCATTCATATAAATATATACATTCGATTCATAATAGTTCATTCGGGAATTACATTCTTTCTTGTCGTTCTTATTACTCTCTCTTCTTCTATTCCTTATTGTTCGTCGTAACATAGCATATAATTCTCATATCAATTGTGCTCATTAAGTAACACAATTGCAAACAAACATCGACATAAAGAATCTCATATAATAGGAAGGAATCAATATAAGCTTCCTTAGCTTCTAAGAATAGAGTATGTACTTTGGGGGTTCTTTGAGACATTATATAGAACGGGAATCGTGCAAGAAAGAACGGTTTAGTCTTACATACCTGGTGCGTAGTTATTTAGCTTCCGCTTCCAAGCTTATGGAAGAGCGCACAATCTTTAATCTACAATTAGGAACACCCAATTGTTACTAGTACGTCCGTAGATTCTATCGTTCATAATTTCCGAAGTTCATGTGACACTTTCCCCTAATTTTTTTCTTTTATAACCCTATTAAGCATATTTAAGACACATGCAATTTAAGATTGTTCATGACCCGCTCTATTGGTGGTGTTTAGTTTAGACCCAAAGCTTTTCTTCTCGTTTTAATGGATTCTTACATGCATGTGATGGATTCCCAAGAATCCCTAAGCAAATGGGTGTAAGAACTTACCTTGCATGTCAATTAGTTCATATCTCTTTCTTGTTTCTTCAATTCTTAGGGTTGCTTTTGATTATGGGTTTGCTAAGGAAGAATTCAGTTGGGCTTCCTTTTTGTTTCTTCAATTTCAATGTTTTTCTTCTTCAATTTCTTGTGTCTGGATGGAAGGAATTCAATTGGGTTCGTGGGTTCTTTTTAAGAGGTGTTCTTGAGAGCTTTCTAATGTTCTGAGTCTTGTAAAATGAAGAATGAACGAGTGTAGGTCCCTTTTATAGGTCAAAGAGTCAAAACTTCAATTTCAGTACATTTTCGATTTCGCGACGCGGGGAGGCCATTTCGCGGTTCGCTTTTCCATTTCGCGAACCGCTTTTCCCGTCGCTTTTCTCGCCTAAACTTTCTGCTTCAGTTCGCGATGCCCATACCCATTTCGCGATTCGCTTTTCAAGAAAGCGAATCGCTTTCTTGTCGCGAAGTACCTCCTCCAGCTTCTGCCCATGTTCGCGATACGCAGGGCCATTTCGCGATGCGCATGTGGGTTTCGCGGTTCGCGTTTCCCACAATGCCATCGCTCTTTGCTCATTTGTTCTTTTTCTTAACATTTTTCAACACTTTTCAATGTTTTCTTACTCTTAAGCCCATACACACTTGCCACATCACAGCACAATCAAGTAGGCGAATTTACGGGGTATCACATCAAGTATAGGTTCGGGGTGCATATTGATGCAATGTGGGAAGGTGATTGCTTATGCATCAAGACAATTGAAGAAGCATAAAAATAATTACCCGACTCATGATTTGGAATTGGTTGCAGTAATATATGCTTTGAAGATATGGCGGCACTACTTATACGGTGTCCATGTTGACATCTACACAAATCACAAAAGTTTACAATACATCTTTAAGCAGAAGGAGTTGAATATGAGGCAGCGTAGGTGGCTTGAATTACTGAAAGATTACGATGTCGAGATATTGTACCATCCCGGTAAAGCCAATATTGTGGCAGACGCTCTCAGTCGTAAGTCAATGGAAGCTTGGTACACATTGAGGCAGGTAGACAGGGGTTGACTAAAGAGCTTCATCAGCTAGCCAATATGAGAATCAGACTGTTAGACTCTGATGAAGGAGGTGTTATTGTACAGAATACATCAGAATCATCTTTGTTAGACGAGGTAAAAGTACGGCAATATGAAGATCCTACCTTAGTACGATAGAGAGAGAGCGTTCAGCAGTGTAAGATTACGGCTTTCGAGATCGGATAAGATGGGGCACTAAGATACCAAGGCCGATTATGTGTGCCTAATGTGGCAAGGTTGCGAGAGAAAATTATGATTGAGATTCATCAGTCCCGATATTCCATCCATCCTGGCTGGACAAAGATGTATCATGACGTTAAGGAGAAAATATTTGTGGGATAACATAAAGAAGTCTATTGCAGAATTTGTAGCCCAATGTCCTAATTGTCAACAAGTAAAGATTGAGCATCAGAAACCCGATGGATTGATTCAGAATATAGAGATTCTAACATGGAAATGGGAGGTGATTAATATGGACATCATTATTGGATTACCTCGCTCTTATCATAAGTTTGACTCCATCTGGGTGATAGTTGATCGACTTACAAAATGTGCCCATTTTCTGCCAGTTAAGACAACTTACACAGCTGAAGATTATGCGAAGTTGTATATCAAGGAGATTGTTAGGCTTCATGGTGTGCCGTTATCTATTATATCAGACCAAGGAGCTCAATTTAAGGCTAACTTTTGGAGGTCTTTTCAGAAGGGTTTAGGCACACAAGTGAATCTCAGCACGGCATTCCATCCGCAAACCGACGGACAGGCTGAACGTACCATTCAGACACTTGAAGATATGCTACGAGCATGTGTTCTAGATTTCAAGGGGAACTGGGATGACCATCTAGCACTCATAGAATTCGCCTACAATAATAGCTTCCATTCCAGTATTAAAATAGCCCCGTATGAGGCACTGTACGGGAGGAGATGTAGATCACCAGTTGGATGGTTTGAGTCGGTGAGACAGAATTATATGGGCCAGATTTGATTCACCAAGCCATTGCGAAGGTGAAAGTGATACAAGAGCGACTGAAAACGGCACAAAGCAGGCAAAAGTCTTATTCCGATGTCTGACGTCGTGACCTGGAATTTGAGGTTGGTGATTGGGTTTTCCTGAGGATCTCGCCGATGAAGGGTGTTATGCGTTTTGGGAATAAGGGTAAACTAAGTCCGCGGTATATCGGGCCGTACAAAATTCTTCGATGAATTGGACAGGTTGCTTATGAGTTAGAATTTCCATCCGAATTAGAATTTGTCCACCCGCTGTTCCATGTATCTATGTTGAGGAAATGTATTGGAGACCCTTCTCGGATCGTCCCTATCAAAGATGCACAAGTTACCAAGGATCTATCATATGAAGAAATGCTAGTGGCTATATTAGATCGACAAGTCTGGAAGCTGAGAACAAAGGATGTAGCTTCCGTTAAAGTATTGTGGAGGAACAATAATACGGAAAATGACATGGGAAGCAGAAGATGAGATGAAGTCTAAATACCCTTACCTGTTCCAAATTGAAGATAACGAAGATGTCAGGGGAACGCAGGACGCATTAGAAGGAGAAACGTCTCTATGAGGTAAGCAATAACTTGAGAATACTCTTTCTTAATACAAAATGGTGATATGCAGATAATGTACATATCTATAATGCTTTGTATAGCCTTGTAAGGCCATATGTTAGGTTTAACTGCTTGCAAGTTTGGCTAGTGTCTATTCTATAGGGGAAACTCGGCCGGAAATTTCCGTCAGAATCCACGATGAGTTAGACTCCCCGTAAACCCTTACATTCGAGGACGAATGTTCCTGGGGGGGAGGGTATTACAACCCACATTTGCATACGTTAGATTACGCGGTAAGTTAATCTACGTAGGTCTGAGAAGAGATTATCTTTGAGATGATAAAAATTTAGTCATATTGGTCTTAAATGATACTAGGGTGTATAAGAGTGGTTAACAAGTATTAGAAGTTAAACGAATCAAGGATGTTGTAACTCGTATTTTCGGGTAAATCTAGAGGTGATTAATATTACCAAGAGGTCGTGTTTTAAGGTATTTGAATCATATAATATTCGTTTCATAAGTCTTGAAGTCAAACGAGTTATGAAACAAAAGTCGACAAAAGTTGTCACAACTTACGTTCATAATTTTACTTATACTTTAGGTCAAATGTCACTAAGTTTTTCTCCCAATTTACTTGGAATGGGGGGGTGATCTACCCACCAAATTGAAGATCTATAAGTTTAGTTTCCAACGCAACGATTTGTCGATACAATCTCAGAAATTGGAGATATTCGCATTTTCGCGAGACCGCGCCAAGCAGCTATGGGGCCCACATAGGCGGTTAAGGCATATGGATATATATAACACGCCTCAACCCCGTTTTAAGTCATTAGTTTTCAGTATATTCAGACCTTAAAACCCTAAGAACACTCTCTCAAGGTTCTCTCATTATCCAAGACCAAAACAAAGGGCAAATAACACAAATCAAATGTCAGAATCCTGGGGCGCTAGTAAGTTTCTTGTTCTTCTTATTGTTGCTGATTTTTGTGTTGTTGCAGCTCGGGTGGGAGGTTGTTTTAAGTTGTTTATATTCTGTAAAATACTCCCTCAATTTTTAATATCAATCCTAGGTGATTTCAAGACTTCTAAAGAGATTCCCAGTGCCGAAAAACCCTAATTGATTGCTAGCGTCGCTTCCTTGTTCTTGTGGCAGCATTGGAGGGATATTTCGTGGTAAATTAAGGTCAAATTGGAGTTGTTATTTCTGTTTAAAGGTAAGGAACCTCTTACCCTACATGTATTTAAGATTATCCAAGTTACGGCTAAGTCGTTGAAGCTAGAACTTGTGAGATATATATCGAAAAGCTTGTTAGTAATGTTGTTGGTTGGTGGACTGTTTTGGGAGACTTAATATGATTATTATTGATGTTGTTTGGGCTGTTTGGTGATTGTGTTAACTTGTGGGAAGTCATATAAATAGCGTAGGTGTTGTCCGTTTCATTGTAAAATAGGTTGCGGTTGATATATAATA
The DNA here is from genome assembly GCA_002018475.1 of Nicotiana obtusifolia. Classification (NCBI taxonomy): domain Eukaryota; kingdom Viridiplantae; phylum Streptophyta; class Magnoliopsida; order Solanales; family Solanaceae; genus Nicotiana; species Nicotiana obtusifolia. The sequence continues at coordinate 64,724 of MCJB01025313.1, read as the reverse complement.
GTTACGACGCTTAAACGATAACGATAATGTCATTTCTCTTATTGTAGACTAAGGAGTCGTGACATTTTCATAACTTGAGGTTGGGCAGTATATACAAGATATGTAAGGTTATTCCTTTCCTTCTTTTGCGCGACTCCGATTGTACATAATGTACTGAACGAGCTTCCAAAGATACTCCACTCTTAGAAGCTAGCAGTACTTACAGTGTTTACCTTCTTATGGAACGACTAATGTTGATGTTACTTCTCTTATTCTTATGTTATCAATGTTGTTGGTACTTCCTGATTCTTATAAGATTCTTGATGAAGAGTTAATCCTACAAACGTGTACGGAGAATACCGACCTTATGCCACTCCGAAAGATTCAAAATGTGATTCGAAAGAGTCCAGCACGCATCATATATATGTATCTATTTTACTCTACCGAGCCGCGCTATAGTCGGCCCGGTGCGGTACCTATTGTGCAACCACTGATCAGTTGGGTTTTACCGAGCTCCACATGGCCGGGTACGATTCTACCAAACCTTATGATGGCGGGGTACACTTTTACCAAGCCTATTAGGGCCGGGTACAATATGATAATGATGATGCCCATAGATGCGTATGTTTTAAAAGTTTATGTTTATATATATTATGCATTTCATGTCAGTAGCCCTCAGAGGTACCCAAATATTACAGGTTGTATATTCTCTTTCCCTGTTTACATTACTGTTCTTACTTATGTTTTCGTGCCTTACATACTCAATACTTTATTCGTACTGATATCCTTTTATTTGTGGACATTGCACGTCGTGCTGCAAGTTCTAATAGACAGGTAGGCGAAGCTCCCCACCATAATAGGCTACCCAGTTCATCGGTTATTGGCGAGATCCCTTCTTCGGACTTGCCGTGGTCTTGATATGCATTTTTGTTATAAACGTTGTATGTGGGACCCCTGTTCCGACAATGTTGCAACACTTATGTTCCTGTAAAGGCTCATAGACAGGTGTCGACTCATGTATAATTTAAATTGCCTTATCGACTAATTTTTATTGTATAGTCTCTCATAGCAACTTGTCAGCTCGTACCTTATACATAGCTTCATGACAACCTTATCGGCCCATGATATATATGTTCATGTCATTATCTGTCATTGTTAGTTATTTAGAATTCATGTCTATCATTTATATTGATCTCGTCAGCCCTTATAGATAAAGTCATACCCTTTGGGCAGGGATTTCCATTGTTTATGCCATGAAATATAGTTGCTTGTGGTGAGTTTTAAAGGGATATAAGTACTAGCATTTAAACTAATGAGTGGCGTATTTGGTGAAGGATTGAGAGGATCAATTGATAAAGGGATGGTGGATGTTGGATTAGGGTGAGAAAGAGCATGTGTCACTGCTGGTGTTGAATTTGTGGCAGATGAATTCCATATTGTGGTTTCTGGAATGATGGAAAATGAAAATTACAATAACGTCATGAGACTTGGAAACTGACAACATAATAAGCTTTGTATTGCAGTCAAAATGAATAGCATTCCAGTGTTGGTACAAAGAGATATTTATATACAAGGAATATAATGTGAACATAGTGTAAGAATATGTTCTTTCCTTAGTGGATTGATTTGCTGAATCACTTATTTCCTTGCACCATTTCCTTATGAAAATCAACAGGAATAATTTACTGCACCATTTGTTCGTTCAATTAAGTTAAAAAAACACCTTTCATGTCAATAAGTTTGTATTTAAATCAAGAACGTGTAGCACAAATAGATAGCCAAAAAACAAAGGGAGAAAAGGCATGAGCTAAAAGAGGGAGAAAGCTGCTCAGAATTTGCAATCAATTAATCATGAACAATTTCACAAGTCCAGACATAATTTTAGCAAGTTCATCACTGCAAGCTGATTAAATGAGTAACTACAGACATTTATATAGAAGAGAAAAGGCACAGCAGACAGAGAAATTACAACCTCAAAAGAAACTAAATTAGAATAGCTATAGCTCCCAGAGAAATTCCATAAAAGGAAGTTATGCAGACATTCAACACGGCATCAGGTTCTGACCGCCCGTCTGCTTTTCTCTCATCAAAGAGCAAGAATTAAGAATTTACCCAATTCGCGCTTATATCGACCTATAAATATTTAATTACTATCAGACTAAAAATTCTCTGACAAATACCAAACAAATTTAAGTATATGAACAACTACAAAAAGAAACGGGGTTCAATAAAAGAGAGAGAGAGAGAGAGAGAGAGAGAGAGAGAAATTGATGGCATCAGATAATAAGCGGAGTATTTAATCCACATGATTATTCAGTGTAAACAAATAGTATCATCATCTGCCAATATAACAGAGCCATCAAATTATCAAATAAAACAGAGAGAAAAAATATAGATATAGGAAGGTCCATTTGACACCAAAGCAATGGAGTATAAAGTGCAATGGGCTGGTAAGCCAACCTTTTCAGTTTATGCATCAGCTATAACTCCTTATACATACAGCAAATCTGCTGGCACAAGAAGAGGGTAAATCCGATGCAAATACGATAAAGACTAAACAGCAATGACCAACATTTTTGAGAAGCAATAGACAAATAGAACTAAAGAGACATCGGAATAGCTCAATCAATAGCGGCTAGGTTTTTTCTTTCTTTCTTTTTACCCTTTGATGGACTGACATTGGAAAATGGGCTAGGGTTGGGCTTATATAGGGTTTTGAGAATGCTAGGGTTTTTCTTCTTTGGAGAAAAAGCTATAGTGGGGCGGATTTTATTTTATTTTTTCTCTATGTGATGCGTGGTGAGCAAACGCAAATAATCCCTTAGTTCACTTTTACTTATTTATTATTAAATAAAATATATAATTTACCATAATATTTATATTAGTTAATATATATTTTTAATAAATTTAAGAAATAAAATAAAATAGATAATTAATACTATGAGTATAATAAGAAAAAAGATATTGTTTTCTCCCGATATGCTAAAAGTGATAAGTAAAAATAAAAATTTATTTTTAAAATACTGAATAAATAAAAGTGAACAGAGAGAGTACAAAAGTACATTTACATAAATATAGTACTATAAATAAATACATTTTCAAAGCTATTGTTTATTTTTAATTATTTACGCAAAGCATCCAATACATTTTCAAAAGACATATAACTACCATGTTATCTTATGCGGTTTCGTTTGAAATTAAAAAGGTGTTTCAACTTGTAAACCGATATTTATTCATCAAATTAAAAATAACATAACTTTAAAAAAATATTAATTTGAAAATTAGATGGTGTTCTGTAAATGCGAAAAATAAAAGCAGTTTTTGCATTTTTCAACCAAATGCCAACAAAGAAATTTTTCCAGTTCAAAAAAAGCTTCTCAGCATTTAGTTGAAACAAACTTTTTGGCAAAGAACTAAAAGTAATTTTACAGAAATGCATTTTCAAGATTTTGAACCAAACGCACTTCCACGAATATTCTTAAGCTTCAATTTCAAGTTAATCTTATAGGCTTACACATTGAATCAAGTTGAGCTAGTCTTCCATGTTGAACTCAAACAACTTCACTAATACGAGTATATAACACAAAGCCTAGCTGAAAACGAGCTCAAGGCCAGCTTTTTTGGTTGAGGGGGACTTGGCCCAAGTTATAAAATATGAAATTTATCTTCAATCAAATTTGTCACCCTCTTTGGCCATAGAAAATGCCAAGTTTTTTCCAAAAAAAATTTAGCAAAACATGTTTGTTTATAGATTTTGTTCATGTTTTGACAGATTTTGAAAATAAAATTTCAAATCCCAAAACTAGCTCTACACCTATTTTTGACCCAAAGTATCACTATTTGATTTTTTTAAAAATTTCAAAAATTATCCCAAACTTTAATATTTTGTAAAAAAACCCACCATGTATTATGACCCAATTAACCATGAGCTAATTACTACTATTTTCGTTTTGACTGATGGATCTAGTAATACTATTGCAATTTGACAAATTATATTAGCTATTAATTATGTTGTTAGCACTTGATATTAAAATATCACGTTATGATTTTAGGATAGTGTATTGCAGTAGAACGTCTCTAAATTAATACTCGATAAATTAATAAACTCTTTAAGATAATATTTTTCTCCGGTCCCGACTTGGGACAATGGAAAAAATCACCGATTTCGATAAGATAATATATTGTTGGAAGACCCCTGTATAAATATATGGTCCCATTAATATTATAAATTAATAATTTTTTAAAATTAAAAAAATATCTAATACAATTTAGTGAAATATAATTCTAGTATTTTTTGTTTTTTCTTAAAATTTAAATCTAGTTGAAGCTCAACTCTAACTTTTCTTATTGCATCCAAAAGTTTCGATGTTGTCTTCTCGAACTGCACCAAAAAATTGTGAAGAGTTCTAAACGCGATAAGTGCCTCCGTACGCATAATTGGTTCCAAAGGTATTGTATTGTCTTCAACTTCATCATCAACATTGTTTTCTTTGATAGTATCCATAATTTTGTCTAAGCTCTGGACCTCTGAACATGTACCATTTTCACCCGGTAATCCAACAGGCTATTGACATCCATTTTATTGTGGTAACTGAGATTATTATTCATGACCTCAAGTTCATGAATGCTGTTATCACAAACGGGTTCATTTAAATTCATTGAGGCTTCATCCGCCGAGTGAATTTTGCAGTGTCAAAAACAATTTGCTATTATCTCTAGCCGAACATTTGTCGTTCAAGCCACGATCACAAGATTGATAGCATCCAAAATATTAATCTTTCCTGGATCAGTTTATCCCAGCTCATAGCTTTTTAATATCTTACGGTAAAATCTACTACGATAATGCATCTTTAAAGCTCTTATTATCCCAACATCACAAGGTTGAATTTTTGATATCATGTTGGGTAGCAAAAAAAATAATTCAACATTTTGTAGTCCTTCAATATTTCTTGGATGTGCGGACAATTATCTATCACAAGCAAATTCGTCTACCATGCATTTTGTGGTCAAACCAACGAATATATTCATCAAAAAGCACATTTGTCATCCATGCCCTTTTGTTTGCACGATAGTAACAATTCAAGCTGTTCATGTTGACATTCTTGAAGCAACGTCGCTTTGTATATTTTTCGAATAGTCCATAGAGGAATTTTATCAGATCCATCCTCATTGCAACAAATAACAACTGTGAGCCTTTTTTTTTCCTGCTTTCTTCCTTCAAGTTGTTTCGTAGCAAGAGAATGATCAGCTTGTAACCTGTAAAACAAACCAGTTTCATCTATATTAAAAATATCTTTGATAGGGAACTAGTCTATTTTTTCTTTATGGACTCCAATTTCGTCTCCATGTCTTGTATATCAACCGAACTACTCTCTCCAAAACGATGAAATGACTTGATACCATGTCTTAGCTTGAATTTCTCAAGCCAACCTTGAGAAAAGTTGTGCTCAAAATCTTGTTGAGAATATAAAAGTTTCATTGTATCTCTCGCCTTCTCCGAAATTAACTCTCCGATTATATTCACACGGCCTTGGTATTGGAGAAATCACTCATAAACAACCTTTTCCATGTCTGAAAATTTTGATGGCTTGTGCCGCTTGACATCTTTCTTCCTTTTTCTAAGTTAGCCAAAAGATACTCAGCTGATCGTTTGAGTGTGTTTGATATTGTACCTTGACTAACTTTCAAATGAAAATTTTCATCAAGCCACAAATGCAAATCTTTTTGAGTGCATGTAGAATGATCTCTTTTGTACTCACATAATGCTTTATGTATTTGATTTGTCATTGTTGATTTTGTGACACCTTTTTAGATGAGAAGCCATTATTGGGTACGATTTGAAGAAATTTTCTATGTTGCTTATATCGCTTATTCTCTCACCATCATACATTGAATGTTTTTAGTAAAAATACAATGAATAATATTTGATTATTAAGAAACAATAAATATTACAATGAATAAACAATAAACGTTACAATGAATCATTTAATAAATTAAAAAAAAAACTACGATAAATCATACATAATACATTGTACTTTATGTATAATAAATTTATTTTTTATATTAATCTAATAAATATGATACATAAATTAGTAAGATACAATGATTTTGATGTAATCAAAATTAACCTTCATTGAATCTCGAAAACACTCTTTAAATTAATAAGTATTAATTTATCGATTAAATAATACCTCTACAAAATAATAATATTTCATGGTCCCGACAATATTAATTTAGAGAGGTTCTACTGTACGTAGTTCATTATAAAAAATAATAATTTTGTGCCAAGCTTATTTATGTTCAGGACTATGGCTTGTGCTAATGATAATGAATGGTATTGATGAAGGTTCTGCATATACAGGTTTGCCAAGTTTGTTTGTTTGGTATTATTGGGTATTTTTGATAGTTTTTAGAATTTATGAGTATAAGTCACATTTCATGTTTTTTCAAAAAAAAAAAAGGTGAAATATGTTTTGAAAAATTATGTTCATCTTCAAACCAAACTTCACCAAATCAAATTTTTTAAATAAATTTGAGAATCTATGGCCAAACGCTAGCTAATTTTTCAGTTAATTTTGGGAGATGAGGATTTAGAAAATTCTGTTAAAATGAGGATACAAGAGTACATATAACAATGTTCTCATTACATTATATTTTATCACTTTTTCACAAGCATTAGATTTCCTATATTTGGTCCAGTACTGTAGGTATTATAAGATTTACTTTCAATCCCATACAAGCCAATGTAGAAGTAGATCTTTCTGGTTTGAAGAAAATGGATAAAATGTGATGCAAGAAGCATATTAGGGGGAGATCGATATTAAAAGCAAAAAGGATGCTTGTAAGTTCAAAAAACAAAAAAGCTGAACAGAGAAAGTCCAACAACTAAGTAAACGTCTGAGTTACTAGTGGCTCAATATAACTGTAATATTACATGACAATGCTACCAGATGAAAAAGAAAAAATTTGAAAAGCTTAATCAGAAAAGAAAAAAAAGAAAGTACCTCATTAAACAATCTAGTAATTATGTGATGAGAGAGAGGGAGACTCCTAAGTGAGTGCATGAGTTAAAAACTAAAAATAAGTATACACCTGAAATATTCTTGACAAGAAAAGAAAAAGATCTAACCTATATATATATATATATATATATATATATATATATATATATATATATAAGGAAATATTTCACATCAGCAACCCATTCCTTGCTCTTCAAATTCAGCAGGAGGTAAGAAGCAGTCCTTTGGCAAACCAGATATATTGAAATCAATCTCTTCAATCATCCAAGTCTCCTCAATCTTTGCTCTATAGTCTATGTTCTTTCCATATCTGTAAATTTTTGCTGCAGTCTTTCCACTGTGAGCAATGTTGACACCTTCAATGTACCTATAATCTTCGAGCAAAGATTCCATACTTGTTTCCCAAAAGACATTGCTATCCCCCTTTGGTGACTTCAATCTTACTAATTTTGTGTCTTCAAATTGAATCAGAAGACCTGTCCTTTGGCTGAAGCATCCCAATATTGTGTGATGGACAACTTTTGTATTTGCCGTACTTTGTGCCTTGAGCATGTCTATGCTTGATTCTAGTTTTAGAATAAAACATTCTTCATCCTTAATAGTCTTTTCTCCAATGCAAATAGCATTCAAGAACAAATTGGCTGTTGATCTAGGGTCCAAGCCCTGTTCATCGAAATACATAAACTCACACTTGAATGACCCTTAAAGTCAATTTAAGCACATAAATTATATTCTGTTGGATGAGCATGCAAAAAGCCATGAATATGCATTATAATTACATGATTTACTTTGCCATCAAAATTATGCATGCAGTCTAGGTAAGCAACCGAAATATATTAAAGAATTCCCATTTCATTGCATTTGGTTGTGCCTACTATGCAGTGGCGGATCCAGGATTTTAAGGTCGTGGGTGCTCACTCTCTGGCTATATAAAAAAATTAGTTTAAGGAAGAATCGATCCCTTGACCACTTCATATTTGTGCACTCTATTCTCACCTCTTAACCAAAGTACCCAGAAGATTTTTTGTTTAATGGGTGCATCTTAGTTCTTTATAACAGTATTCCCTGTATTTTCTATATAGTTATACAGAGTTTGCGTCGGGGTTAACGGGTGCTTCAGCACCCGGTACTCAACACGTGGATCCGCCCCTGCTACTATGTCGCCATTCTGTTTAAGCAAAGACTAGAGACATGAATTAATTACAGAAATGCTGTCTATGTAAGCAACGGAAATATGTTAAATATTCTCATTTGATAACACTTTCATCAGCAAAAGGGTACCTGGAAAAACCGCCTAAGGGGTCTTGGAGGACCTTTTGAAGCACTAGAACTAGAGGAAGACTGACTCCAAGCAACCTTCCCATTACTTCCTGCACTTATCTTGCAACCTGAAACAACCAATTCTAAAACCCACAGGTCAGGGTTCTTCTGCCAAAGCACAAAGGCTCCAACCTCACAATGGCGTTTCGAGTTGGCGTTACCACCACTTTGTTGCATGTCCCATGTAGTCATCTTCACCTGTCCTACTGCACACATGCTATTGAGCGAATTTAACGCGCCTTGCCCTCCACATGCTGCCAAATACTGTTGTACTATGTATTTAGCAGTAGAACCCTCCTGATGACCATAAGGAGTTACGAGTTCAACATATATAGTTTTTCGAACTGAAATCTAAATCAGTTAAAACAAATCATCTTTTCTTTTGTCTTTTTTCCTTGAACCTTATTCATATCTAAGGAGTTGAACAAGAGCATCTGCCCAAGGCAAACTTTTATATTCTATCCAATTTTAAGATTTAATCGCATTCAAGAAAGTTCAATAAGAAAAGGAAACAAGGAATAGAGTGCTTACCATTGAACCATCCCTAACAGGCATGTTATCAGCAATATGGTCCAATTGAACTTGAAAAGGGACAAGAGCAGAGCCAACGATTTTAAACAAGAACATGAATTGATCATTACTTGATTCAGCGGCATGATGAGAAGAAGAAGAATATCTGTCTGCACTTTGAGCCCTCATAATATTGCGCATATTCCGCCATTGTAAGGCAGCATTGCTACCCATATTGTTAAACATCTCCTCTGGTATGGGGACCTCCAAAACTGTCTCCAACCCATCTGTCTTGTCCAAATTTGGACACAATGTTCTCATGGGATGAATAACCCTCTATGGGATTAATCTTGAATTGTCTTTGGGATTTTTGTTATGGAAACCAAGAAAGAAAAGAAGAATAAAGATTATTAGTACTACATAAAAGAAAGAGGAAGTTTGCAGGAAATCATCAAACCTGCAAGAATCAGAAAAAGGCCGTCCTCTTTCCTACTACGCGGGTGTTTCGTGTTTGGACGAAGAGCAGGTGATTTTGTTGAGAATCACTAGGGAAGAGGAAAAGGAAGGAAAGGAGAGGTGGGTCTCTACCTTCTCTGCCATAGGTCTTCCTTGGTCGTAGCAGTTGTGTGGGCACGATTCTCGCGGGGAATATTAATTTCCTACTTATTGTTTGTTAAATAGTTTACATTTACCTCTATCACTTCAAAAACATATACCATATTATTTTTTTTTATAAAATTACCCCTAAATTTAACGGCAGTAGATATGGAGCCCACTTTTAATGCATTTGGCAGCATTTTATGGGGCAACGTGGCTCCTGGTTTCACTTCATACATATGGGTATAATATATCCGCCCTATTTATTTGACACCGCCCCATAATTTTCTAGTTTTTTTCTCTTTCTTCCTTATCATCCAACTCACCCACTCCCACCCACCTATTCCCTTCTCTCCGCCATTAAACTCATCTCTGTCCATAAAGCTTTTTCCATTTGACCTCTAATTTCTAGTTTCGGTATATTCTTATAATTCACATGTCACAACCCAAATCCCATAATAGGTCGTGATAACGCCCAACGATGCTGCTATGCAAGTCAACGGTAAACCTCCAATTTAATTATCTATTTTTAACTTTTAAACTTAGAAAGATTTCATTAGATAAAAAGAATTAAATCTAGAACTTATGTTACGCGGCGCCTTCCTGAGATTCCCTAGAAGGGCGAAGTAAGGCTAAGCAACTGATGTCGGTGCAGTTACTATCCGCCAACTGAGATCCCCTCCGTACGTTAGACAAGATTGTCAGTACCGTACGGAAAAACCACTGTCAAGAGCAATTGAGAGAACATAAATGAGAATTGAGAATGAAAGAAAGCTTGATTGCATTAATGAAAGCTATTGCAGAAAAGCAACACGGTGTCAAGGGGGAGAGACACCAGTACAGAGAATTGTTTGCTTGCCAGAAAGTTTGATTACTTGATCCCCCTTAATAATGCTTAAAAAAAATAAACCAAAGTTATAGGACTTGACCTAACTAAGCTAGAGGAACATAATGGAAGTACATGAAATAAAACTACTCTGTATTTATAATGAAAAGGACTTAGTTCTCTACAAGGTAGAAACAGGTCCGTTGTCAGCAACCTTGTCTTTGGCATCACGGTCTGCGCGCGCGGAGCTGTTGGCATCTGCCTGTGGCTGGGCGCGGGCGAGGGCTATCGATGGGGCGACAAAGGCATATGCGCTTTTGTCACTTCGCACAGCCAAGACCACGAGGCCGTCCACGGCGCTAGGCGTTGGAAGGCTTGCTAGGACGCAATGGGGTGTGTCCAAGGAGTCATGAGGCATGGCTGGAAAGCCGCCCATGACATTCTCCCCTAATTGAGTTGGCGACGTCCTCGGCGCCTTGCTTGCAAGATAATCATCAATTAGGCTCTTGTAGGCTTTGAGGTTTGTTCCCATATTCTCCTCTGCATTATAACCCTGCCATTTCACCAGGAACTCTTGGTGATCTTTTCTTGAGGCGTGAATCACTCGATCATCAAGAATATCTTCAGCACACCTTTTCCCGGTTGAATTGGGGCCTCCAATACTGGATATTGTGAGTTGGCTCCGTGAAGGGTCCTCCATATCTTCCCAGAAGGGTTTCAGAAGACTAACATGGAAGACGGGATGGATTTTCCAATGCATCTTCCAATGGACAAGGGTCCAATGTATTTTTGCAATAGGCAAGGGTCATGGACCTCTACAAACAAGTACCTCTTTGGGATTTTGACCATCACTTTGTCTCCTACTTGGTATTCAACAAAGCGACGATTTTGATCAGCATGTCTCTTCATCCGCTTTTGGGCTTTGATAAGATATCTCCGCACTATCTCCAAATTTCGCTTCCATTCTTTTGAGAAGCTAGCTACTCGTGGAGATTTTGACATGTTTAGTGCATTCACGGTGTGTGGGAGTAGCTTTTACTGTCCGATAACAATTTCAAAAGCGCTTTTGTTTGTACTAGAGCTCTTTTGTGAGTTGAAACACAGTTGAGCAACATTCAGAAGCTTCACCCAGTTCTTCTGCGATCCGATTATAAAGTGGCGGAGATATTCCTCCAACATGTCATTGAACCGCTCCGTCTGGCCATCAGATTGCGGATGAAAACTTGAGTTGTGACTCAATTTTGACCTGAGGCACTTAAAGAGTTGGGTCCAAAAGTTGCTAGTGAAGCGTGAGTCGCGATCACTTACGATGTCTTTAGGCAGGCCCCAATATTTGACGACATGAGAGAAAAAGAGCCAGAGCTGCATCTTCTGCTGATATATATTGTGGGGCTGCTATAAAGGTAGCATACTTGGAAAACGGATCCACCACAACCAAGATAGTTGTGAGGTCTCCGATATTGGGCAATCCGGTAATGAAATCCAGGGAAACGCTTTCCCAAGGTCTCTTTGGGACAGCTAGTGGTTCCAAGAGTCCCGCTTGTGTCAAGCGATCCGACTTGTCCTTCTGGCATACTAGACAAGTCTTCACATACCTACAAAGTATCGTGACATTCTGCCAGAAGAGTCCTTCGCAGATCTCTTCCTTTATGAACATAAAGTCGGTTCCTTTTCACTTTCAGGAAACCATCTTCCATGTAGAACTGGCGAGTCTTGCCCTGTCATACCAAATCAACCAAATACTGTGCAATAGGATCCTTGATGAGTAGATCCTATATCTGGTCTTTTATGGTGGTGGCTACTTCGCTTAGGGTGGCGATTAGGCACACTGATGCTAGATCAGCTCTTCAACTGAGCGCATCAGCAACATGATTAGTCTTCCCACTTCGGTGCTCCAGGTTGAAGTGAAATTCCGTTAGGAGTTCCTGCCACCTGGCTTGTCGACCATTCAGCTTCGGCTGGGTCATGAAATGGTTAACAACTGTATTGTCTGTCTTGACCACGAACGGGGTTCCCAGCAGATAGTGCCTCCAAAGGCGCAAGCAATGGACGACAACCAATAATTCTTCTTCGTGGGCAGCGTAGCGCCGCTCTACATCCTTCAGCTTCTGGCTCTCGTGCGCTACATGATGCCCTTCTTGTAGCAAGAATCCGCCAAGGGCATAGTCGGAGGCATCCGTTTGTACCCCGAACGGCTTGGCCAAATCAGGGAGGTCCAAGACGGGGCTACTAGACATAGCCGCTTTCAATATGTTGAAGGACTCTGCTCGCCTAGGTCCCCAATCCCAAGGCGTGACCTTCTTTAGGAGTTCTATCAATAGAACTGCGATGAGGGAGTAATTTTCACAAATCGCCGATACAAGTTGCATAGGCTAAGGAACGCCCTCAAGGCGTGGATATAATTAGGCGGCGGCCAATCTGTAATAGCCTAAATCTTCTGTTGGTCCATCTTGATCCGCCCTTCCTCGATGACATGTCCGAGGAAGTCAATTTGTTTTTGAGCAAAGGAGCACTTGAATAGCTTTGCATACAATTCGTGCTCCCGCAATTAGGCTGGGACCTTCCGCAAGTGCAGCAGGTGTTCTTCCAGTGTTTGGCTATATAACACAATGTCATCCAAGTAGACCACCACGAATTCGTCAATATACTCTTGGAAGACTTGGTTCATTAGGGTGCAAAATGTGGCTGGAGCGTTAGTTAAGCCGAATGGCATAACCAGGTCGTACGACCCATATCTTGTCACATTGGTCGTCTTGTGTTCGTCACGCTCCACAACCCGAACTTTCCAATAACATGTCTATAGGTCTATCTTGGAGAACACCGTCACACCACCCAGTCTATTGAACAAGTCTGCCATTAGCGAATAGGGTACTTGTTCTTCACGGTGATTTTATTTAGAGCCCGATAATCCACACAGAGTCAAAGGCTGCCATCATGTTTCTTTTAGAATAGCAAAGAGGACCCGTATGGGGAATTGGAGGGCACGATGATCCCTGTGTCTAGCTTTTTCGTCAACTGTCTCAGAAGCTCGGTGAGTTCGGGTTGTGACATTCTGTAAGGCGCCCAGGCGGGTGGCTTCGCAGCCAGCACCAACTTGATCCCACGGTCCATAGTCCCGCTTAGGCGGGAGTCATATTGGCATGTTCTGTGGCATGACATCTTCAAACTCCAGTAGCAGCTCCTTCACGAGCGCTGAAATGGGACCGAGGAGCATTCTATATCTTCAATGCAGAGGGTAGCCAGGAACGTACGTTCATGTCTTTTTGACCCCCTTCTTCAACTGCAAGGCCGAGATGTTCTCAGCGACTATCTTTATGGGCATGCACGGGATAATACAAGGCTGGGCCCCATTTGTTCCCATCATCAATAGCATGTTTGCATACGGTATAGGTATGGTGTTGGTTTGCCTCAGGAATTCCAACCCAACTATCAACTCGAAGTCATCTATGATCACCACGTGCAGGTTGAATTTTCCTTCATGAGGACCAAGCTTCACTTGTACTTCTTTGGCTATTCCACCCTGAGTTGATAGCCTTGACATGACCTCTGCCCATTCCTACAACTAGACCAAGGCGCTCCACCTGAGTCGAGGCTAAGTAGTTGCGGGTAGCTCCTGTGTCTATCATCGCCCGAATGGGCTTGCCATTTACCTTCATCTCGACGAACATTAAGGTCCTCTCTTGTTTAAGAGGAGTCCTCTCATCCGCCTTATTTTCCCTTTCTTGGTGATTGGGCAGGGGTCCTTCTTCTTTCGGATACCAGCACTGGTTCCCACTAAGGCCTCGGAATAGAGCCAACAATTGCATTGAAGGCACCTACTGGTTCGGTCTGGTCTGCATCATCTGCATCGTCATCCGTCCCATCATCAAAAGCTTGATGGGCGTTCACTGTGCATGTGGGTATTCACTATTCCAATGTGGTCCTCTGCAATGACAGCATCCTGAAGGGGGTTTCCTCCCCCGATCGTTGTTGTTTTATGCAGTGTTAGTACTGCCTGAGGAGGGAGCCTTAGATTTGGTTGCACTCCGATCTCCCCCACTTCTTCTAGGGCCACCAGTGCTAGGCTGGCCCCCTTTGTATCCTCCTCAGACAGGCTGTTGAGGCCTATCCTTTCGAGTTTCCACTTGATAGTCCCCAAGTCACTCCGTTGCTTGGATCGCCTTGGGTAACGTGTCTACCCTTTGTCTTGCAGCTCCATACGGGCATAAGGTTTCAACCCTTCTAAGAATGTGAAGAGTTTGTCTTTGTCCCCCATTTCACGTATGTTCAGCATGAGTGTGGAGAATTCTCGCACTTAATACCACACTGATTAGGTCTGGCGGAGTTCCCGTAGTTTTCTTCTTGATTGCACTCAACATTTTCGGGGAAGAACTGTAGGCGTATGGCTGCCTTCAGTTCTGTCCATGTCTTAAGAGCATCTTCACCGGCCCTGATGGCTTCGTACTTCACCTGCCACCAGAGTTTAGCATCACCCTGAAGATACATGGTAGCAGTTGTTACCTTCTTAGCTTCTTCTAGGCCCCCCACGACATCAAAGTATTGTTCGATGTTGAAGATGAAGTTTTCCACTTCTTTGGCATTTCGAGCTCCACTGTATGGCTTTGGCTCAGGAATTTTCAGTTTTTGTGCCACCGGAGCGAGGTTCACAACACCCCTGATTTGGTTTCCGCCTCCTCGAAGCAGGTCTTATAAAGCAACATTGACAACATTGAGCTGCTGTCAAGTTGTCTATAGTTTGTTGCATGGCAGTCGTCCTGTTTGCCTCTTGTGCTCTGTAGGCTAAATCCGCGGCACGCTCCTATTGGAGGCCCTTGAATTTACCAAAAATTTCAGCTGCCTCTGTGGCTGCTGTTTGCCGGTCTCCTTTAGAGTCGCGACTGATGTTTTCTATGTCAACTTCGGCCTGGAGCATTATGCGGTCCAGGTCGTCCAACCTTTGCACTAGGCTGGTTCTTAGTTCAGGCACCATATCCATGATGGGTCATAGTACGTCAACCGTCTCTTCAAGGGCTGCAATGCGGTCCCCATGATTCACCATGGTCAGAAATGGTGGTAATAGAAATATGTCCCTCGTCCGATGTCGAGGCTAGGCTTTGATACCAATTGTTACGCGGGGCTTTCCTGAGATTCCTTGAAAGGGCGACGTAAGGCTAAGCAACTGATATCAGTGCAGTTACTATCCGCCAACTGAGGTCCCCTCCGTATGCTAGACGAGATTGTCAGTGCCGTACGGGAAAACAAATGTCAAGAGCAATTGAGAGAACAGAAATGAGAATTGAGAATGAAAGAAAGCTTGATTGCATTAATAAAACCTATAACAGAAAAGCAACATGGTGTCGAGGGGGAGAGACACTAGTACAGAGAATTGTTTGCTTGCTAGAAAGTTTTATTGCTTGATCCATCCTAATAATGCTAAAAATAAATATATCAAAGTTACAGGACTTGACCTAACAAAGCTAGAGGAACATAATGGAAGTGCATGAAATAAAACTACTCTATATTTACAATGAAAAGGACTTAGTTCTCTACAAGGTAGAAACAGGTCCGTTGTCAGCAACCTTGTCTTTGGCATCACGGTCTGTGCGCGCGGTATTGTCTGTCTGTGCGGGCGGAGCTGTTAGCATCTGCCTGCGGCTGGGCGCAAGCGAGGGCCACCGGTGGGGCAACAAAGGGCACATGCGCGCTTGTCACTTGGCGCAGCCAAAACCACGGGGCCATCCATGGCGCTAGGTGTTGGGAGGCTTGCTAGGACGCCATGAGGCGCGTTCAAGGGGTCATGGGGCATGGCTGGAAAGCCGCCTATGATAGAACATACATACTACTTTACCAAAATAACGAGTACGAATAGTACGTAAAGCAAGTGATAATGATAATAAATACAAATGTGAAAGTCCACTAGAAGCTCCCAAAATTCAGTGTCACAAGTGCATGAGCAGTCTTGGGAATATACAAAATTACTACAGCTACTGTCTGAAATGAAATAGACAAAACAATCCATGATTTTATATATGTATACATATATATACATATATATATATATATGTGTGTGTGTGTATGATTTGGAAATAAAAAGATGATTTGACATCTCTCTTTGGCCAAGAATCCTATTTATCTTTTTTCTCCTTTTTTTGCTTTCTTTCCCTTCATTTTTCCATTTAATTTGTTTAATAGTTGAAAACTGATAATTTTCTATCATATTTATTACATCTTATTATATTTATTTCAGTTTTTTTTTTAAAAAGTAACAACCAACAATGTGTAATGGCTAAATATGAAGAGGTCTACCACATTTATAAATTATAACACCTCTTAATTCTTACAAAAGAATTACTCTACCTTTTCCTCTCAAATTTACTCCCACCTAATCAGAACTTTAAGCTATGTATTCCTTTGGTTTCTCAATCTGTTTTCCTCTTGCTCCTTTTTGTTTCTTTTTCTGTTTCAAACCTTCATACTTACTTTATGCACAACTACTCAAATTCTTTATTCAGTATCCTTTCTTTTAGTGTTTGTATTTATTAATAAAATCATGGGTGTACAGTGAACGATTTGTTGACTAATTTGGTAAATTTTTTGGATTTTCAAGATGTGGAAGTTGATTGGAAGCGTTGCTTAACTCAGATGATGATATCAGTCAGACCCGTGTGTTGAGACAAATTTGGCATAGTCACTTTTGTTTCCTGGAAATTGGATTTAATTTGACAAGATTCTAATAAACGTGAGTGTAAAGGAAAAAAACCGGAGTGAACGGTGTGCTATGGCTTTTGAAAAAACCTTTGCAACATGAGCGCATTATCTTCGACCAAATATTGTTTGGGCATCCATGATACCAAATAGGAGTAGTACTCTTTACTTCAAGTGTGCATGTGGATTATCATGTAAACCTATTGTTGTTTATGTTTTCTTTGTTTGTTATTTGTGCTTGATATAGTACATAATTGACGCTAACCGGAGGCAAATGAACTCTTTAAGTTTTTCCAATGTTATCTCCAATCATCCTTTCAGTAACGACAGAAGAAAGCAGAGAAATTTTTTTTTTACAATTTTTGCTTGATTATCAAAGATAACAAACTTCTTGAAAAGGAGTATTTATTCTTTAGTTATATCTGATCTTTTGATTTAGTATAAGATTGTTCACTTATCTCAAGAGTATATTGCAACCATTATATGATACTTAGGAAATCTATTTGCCTCCTCCGCTTTCTTTTTCCCCTTTGGATGCAGATCAATAATGGTGCTAGCTTTTTGTGGATGATGCCAATTGAAAAGAATCTAATAGCGCATATATTGGTGCAACAGATATAATAGTTTTACTTTGTGTATGAAACTGGTTACAATTATATGGTGTTCCTGATATATTAGTATACTCAAATACATAGAGTGAATTGAAAGTTATTTTTTTTCTTTTTTAAAGAAAATCTAATAATTTTGATTTCATCAATAAATAGAATTGAGTTTATATTTCAATTTATATCTCCTCCAACTCACTAAATTTATAAAATGGCCATTTATACATTCATTACTGTCTTTCGGGTAAATTTACAAGTAAATAAGATAAGAGGGAGACTTCGGGTGCTGCAGGTCGAAGCATGGAAGGCAGCTCACCACTAAGTCTCCGTATGACGCGTCTACGCGCCTGTATGACCACCGGAAGTGCCTATCTCGGTACTGCACAATCAGTGCAGAAGTGTAGCATGAGTACGTAAATTAACACGTACTCGATAAGTATCTAGTCTAACCTGAAGAAGTAGTGAGGGGTTGACTTGACACTTACTACTGGTAAATAATAAAAACATAAAGTAGACAAGTATGAAACACAACAAGTAACAACGAAACAAATAAGCTTTGAATAAACTTCCAAACATGGATTATTACGAAATCACTAAAATGACATAACCGACCTCGAAGGCACAGAATCAACTGATACCAATACCAAATCAAATCTCAAGTGTTACGCACGAGTCTGTTGAAGCGAACGGCCCGATCTCATAGAAATAGTGTTATACAATACTGGCGAGGCGAACGGCCCGATCCCATAAAAATAGTGTTACATAATTCTGCCGAGGCGAACGTCCCGATCCCTTAAGAATAGCTCACAATATTGCTGAGGCAAACGACCTGATCCCATAAGAATAATTTACAACACTACTGAGGCGAACGACCCGATCCCATAAGAATAATTTATAACCCTGCCGAGGCGAACGGCCCGACCCCATAAGAGTAGAGAAACTCTCTCGGTCGCGAAAAATACATGTGAATCGAGAAGACACTGAACTACAGTTCATCAAATATTTCATAATTTCCAATTTAAAAGACTCAGTCAACATTTTATTCTAATCTCAATCCCAGTCAACATTAAAAAAATCAAATATATAAGATTAATACAAATAGCACATTTAAGACATGATCTGAATCTAAGTCTACCCGGACATAAATATGAATATAGCTACGTAGGGACTCTCGTCGCCTCATGCATACGTAGCCCCAACAACAAGTAGCACGCAATAATTTATACACATATGGGGATAATTCCCTCTTATAAGATTAGGCAAGAGACTTACCTCGCTTCCAAGCTCACTACTTGGCTCTAAGACCTGACGTCGAGCAATCCGAAACTAGTCAAAAGTCGTACAAACTAATCAATATATACTCAAAAGTTCATAATTCAACTATTAGAGTAATTTTCCAACCCTATTCAAAAAGTCCATAAAAACTACCCCCGACCCATGTTCCCGGATTCAGAAAATATTCAAAGATAAATATTACCCATGACATTACAAACTCATTTTTATCACTTATTTTTAATTTCATGGCTAAATCTCATTTTTACCATAACCTAGGTTCTTCAACAAAAATCACAAAATTTTAAAATTTTTATGTTAAAATCTACCCACAATTCATGTATTTTAACTCAAGAATTGGTAGAATTCACTTACCTTGTGATGTTGGCGAAAAATCCCCCTCAAAAGAGCTCTCAAATTCATCCAAACCAAATAAAAATGTAAGAGAAATGGGGCAAGTCCCGAAATAAAAAGTAGTCTGCCCAGGGATTTCTTCTTCGCGAACGCGGAAGGTCGCTCGCGATCGCGAAGGCCAACTCTTCTAGCTGACCAAAAATTCTCTTTGCGTTCGCGACAAACCGGTTGCGTTCGCAATGCACCATCTCCCAGCCCTTTGCGTTTGTGATCCCCCAGACATGTTCGCGAAGGCCAATAGTCTTCCATACCAACTCATCCCCTCGCTTCTTCGCGTTCGCGAAGGGGGATCCGTGTTCGCGAAGAGGAACCGGATCCTCCATCGCGTTCGCGGCCCTCCTTGCGTTCGCGAAGAATAAAATCTCGGGCTCCTCACCGGCCTTCTTCGCGATCATGAAGCACTTCAGCACACTAACAATTTCAGCCAACTTTAACTTAGCTTCGAGTAGTCCCAAATACATCCGAGCCACCCGGGACCCCGTCCAAATTTACCAATAACTCCATAAACATACTACGTACCTACTCAAAGCCTCGGATCACATAAAATAATGTCGGAACTAAGAATCACACCTCAAAACCAAATTAATCAACTTCTAAACTTCAAACGCATTTCAACCAACTCCGAACGCGACGAAACATACTTAGACAGCTCGGAATGACGCCAAATTTTACGCACAAGTCAAAAATCACATACGAGCCTATTCCAATGCTCGGAATCCCAAATGGACCTCGATAAAACTAAAGTCCACTTCAAATCAAACATAGAAAATTCTAAAACCTTCAAGACACCAACTTTCAACAATAAACGCCGAAACGCTCCCGGTCCATCCGAAACTCAATTCGAACATACGCCCAAGTTCAAAATCATCATACAAACCTACTGGAACCTTTGAATCCAGATTCTGAAATTGTTTACTCAAAGTGTTGACTCAAGTCAACTTGGCCACCTTAGGCCACTATTATGGAACTAAGTGTTCCGAATTCAATCCCAACCCTTCTAAAACCAAACCAACTGTCCCTACAAGTCATAAACTAGTAAAAGCACATACGGATAATCTTAAATAGGAAAACGGGAATCTAGAAAGCAAAACGATCGGTCGGGTTGTTAAATCCTATATACAAAGTAATTTTCCAATACCTTATGTCCCTCAATTATTGCAAAAACTTTTCTTTACTTGCCAAAATGTAATTTTCCCATCAACCTCGTCGTTATTTAAGATTCTTGGTGTTGAGCGAAATTGCAGGTAAGGGTCAAATTCGTGCGGCCCTCCTCACATTCACGAAGAATAAAATCTCAAGATCCTCACCAGCCTTCTTCGTGATCGCGAAGTACACCAGCACACCAGCATACCAATAATTTCAGCCAACTTTAACTTTACTCCGAGTGGTCCGAAACAAACCCGAGCCATTCAGGACCCCGTCTAATATACCAACAAGTCTATAAACATACTACAGACGAACTCGAAGCCTCATATCACATAAAATAATGTCGGAACCCAGAATCGCACCTCAAAACCACATTAATCAACTTCTAAACTTCAAACTCATTTCAACTAACTCCAAATGCGATGAAACATACTTAGGCAACTCGGAATGATGCCAAATTTTATGCACAAATCACAAATCGAAATACAAACCTATTCTAAGGCTTAGAATCCCAAACGGGCATCGATTACACCGAAGTCCACTTCAAGTCAAACTTAGGAAATTCCAAAACCTTCAAGACGCCAACTTTTAAAAATAAGCGTTGAAACGCTCCGGTACCACTCGAAACTCGATCCTAACATACTCCCAAGTCTAAGATCATCATACAAACCTACTGGAACCTTTGAATCTCGATTTTGAGGTTGTTTCATAGTGTTGACTCAAAGAAAACTTGGCCACCTTAGGCCTCTATTATGGAACTAAGTGTTCGAATTCAACCCGAACCCTTCCAAGACCAAACCAATTGTCCCCGTAAGTCATAAAATAGTAAAAGCACATACGGGATGTCTTAAATAGGAATATGGGGATCTAGAAGTAAAATGACCGATCGGGTCGTTACATTCTCCACCTCTTTAACAACCGTTCGTCCTCGAACGAGTTTAGAGTCATACTTGAAGTGCTGAATAAATGTAGATATCTGCTCTGCAGGTCCTCCTCGATGTCCCAAGTCACCTCCTTGACTGGTTGCCCCTCCACTAGACCTTCACTGTTGAAATCTCCTTAGACCTCAACTGTGAACTTGCCTGTCAATAATGGTAACTGGCTCCTCCTCATAACCCCAAGCTCTCTCATCTAGCTTAATTGTGATGTAATCCAACACATGTGACATGTTGGCATGGTACCTCCAGAACATAGACACGTGGAATACTAAATGAACTCCCGATATACTAGGAGGGGGGGGGGGAATCAAGCCTGTATGCAACCTCTCCAACTTGCTCCAACACCTCGAATGGACCGATGAACCTCAGAATCAGCTTGCCCCTCCTTTCGAACCTCATGATACCCTTTATCGGCAAGACTTTTAAGAGGATCTTCTCGCCCACATGAATGACAATTCACATGCCTTCTTATCCGCGTAACTCTTCTGCCTAGATGGTGTTGTGCGTAGTCGCTCCTGAATCAACTTTACCTTATCCAAGGCATCCTTTACCAAATCAGTACCATATAACCTTGCCTCTCTGGGCTCAAACCAACCGATGGGGAAACGACACCGCCGGCCATACAGGCCTCAAATGGAGCCAAATTGATACTGGACTGATAACTATTATTATAAGCAAACTCGACTAAGGCAAGAACCGATCCCATTGCCCTCCGAATTCAATCATACATGCTCTGAGAATATTCTCTAGAATCTCATCTTCTCTAACAGCCCGTCGGTCTGCGGATGAAAGGTCGTGCTGAGCTCTACTCGGGTACCCAACTCACTCTGTACAGCTCTTCAAAAGTGTGAGGTGAAGTGATTGCCTCTATCTGAAATGATGGACATCGGCACACCATGCAACCTGATGAGCTCCTGAATATAAATGTGGGCCAACCTCTTTGAAGTGTAAGTAGTCTTCACCGAAATAAAGTTGCAGACTTGGTCAGTCTGTCGACAATGACCCAAACAACATCAAATTTCCTCAACATACGCAACAAACCAACCACGAAATCCATAGTGTTGCGCTCCCACTTCCACTCCGGTATAACCATCTGTTGAAGTAAGGCACCTGGCCTTTGGTGCTTGTACTTAATCTGCTAGCAATTTAGACATCTTGTCACGTACTCAACTATGTCCTTTTTCATCCGCCACCACCGATAATGCTGCCTCAGGTCACGATTTATCTTCGTGGCACCTAGATGAATAGAATAACGTGAATTATGCACCTCTTCTAGAATCACCTCCCTTAGACCATCAACATTAGGAATACATAAGCGATCCTGGAGTCGCAGAACACCATCATTGCCGATAGTAACCTCCTTGCATCACCGCATAACACTGTCTCTCTAAGGTCCAGCAAGTGCGGATCATCATACTGACGAGCCTTGATCTGCTCGAATAACAAAGACTGAGCCACAACATATGGAAGAACTCGACTGGGCTCTGAAATATCCAAACTCATAAGTCGGTTAGCTAGGACTAGATGTCCAAAGCCAATGGCCTCTCCTGCGCTGAAATAAATGCCAAATTACCCATACTCTCGGCCTTTCTACTCAAGGCATTCACGACCACATTCACCTTGCCCGGATGATAGAGGATGGTAATATCATAATCCTTTAGTAACTCAAGCCACATGCTAGTAAGATTAAGATCCCTCTACTTAACAAATGCTGCAAACTATGGTGATCGGTGTAAACCTCGTAAGACACCCCAAAAATGTAATGCCTCAAGATCTTGAGGGCATGAACTATCGCAGCCAACTCCAAATCATGTATAGGGTAATTCTTCTCGTGGGGCTTCAGCTGACGTGAAGCATATGCAATAACTCGCCTCTCCTGCATCAATACACAACCCAAACCAACGCGTGAAGTGTTGCAATACACATTATACATCCTCGAACCGGAGGGCAAAACCAACACTGGTGTTGTAGTTAATGCGGTCTTGAGCTTCTGAAAGATCACCTCGTAATCATCGGACCATTTGAACTTAGCACCCTTCTAGGTCAATCTAGTCAAACGAGCTGCAATAAATGAGAAACTATCTACAAACCAGCGATAATAACCTGCTAGCCCTAAGAAACTCCTGATTTCGGTCGTTGTGGTAAGATGAGGCCAACTCTGAACTGCCTGGATCTTCCTGGGATCCCCTTAATACCCTCACCTGATACAACATGCCCCAAGAAAGCCACAGAATCTAATCAGAACTCGCACTTGGAGAACTTAGTATATAGCTTTTGTTCCCGCAAGGTCCGAAGTCCTCAAATGCTGCTCGTGCTCATCCATACTACGCGAGTATATCAATATGTCATCAATGAAGACAATGACAAATGAGTCAAGATATAGCCTGAACACCTAATTCATCAAATACATAAATGGCGCCGGGACATTAGTCAAGCCGAATGATATCAGTAGAAACTCATAACGCCCATATCTAGTCCGGAAAGCCGTCTTCGGAATATCCGAAGCACGAATCTTAAGCTGATGATACCCAGATCTCAAGTCGATCTTCGAGAACACTTTAGCACCCTGTAGTTGATCAAACAAATCATCAATGCGCGGCAACGGGTACTTATTCTTGATGGTGACTTTGTTCAGCTTGCGATAATCAATGCACATCTGCACACTCCCACTCTTCTTCTTCACAAATAATATCGGTGCACCCCAATGCAATATTCTCGGCCTGGTGAACTCCTTCTCAAGCACGCTTGAAGCTGCTCCTTCAACTCTCTCAACTACAGTAGATCCATGTGATAAGGCGAAATAAAGATAGGCTGGGTACCCGATGCCAAATCAATGCCGAAATTGACATCCCAATCCGGTGGCATGCCTGGTAGATCAACAGGAAATACATCAGAAACTCCCGTACCACAGGAACTAAATCTATCATGGGAGACTCCACAATGGTATCTCGAACAAAGGCCAGATAGGCCAAGAAACCCTTCTCGACCATATGTCGAGCCTTCAAGAAAGAAATAACTCGACTAGAAGTACCAATAGATAAACCTCTCCACTCCAATCTAGTCAACTCAGGCATCGCCAAGGTAACAGTCTTGGCATGCAATCGAGAATGGCATGTTACGGAGACAACCAGTCTATGCCTAAGATAACCTCTAAGTCAATCATATCGAGCAATAGACGATCCGCTCTGGTCTCATAACCATAAAAAGTCACTACACAGGACCAGTAAACTCGATCCGCAACGAAGGAATCACCCACTAGCATGGACACATATACAGGAACAACCAAGGACTCACGAGATATATCCAAATAAGGAGTAAATAAAGAAGAGACATAGGAATAAGTAGACCCTGGATCAAATAGTACTGAAGCATATCTATGGCAGATAGAAATAGTAATTGTGATCACTGCATCGGAGGCGACTCCCTCTTGCCTGGCTGGGAAGGCATAGAATCTAGCTAGAGCGCCACCTGATTGGCCTCCACCTTTAGGGTGACCCCTACCCACCTTCCCTCTACCTCTGGCCGCCAACAGGGTAGTGCGGCAGCTGGTGCAATAATCATGGGCCGATGGTCCTGCTGCACTGCCTTGTCCCAAAGTTTGGGAGAAAACCTCTTCATATGGCCCAACTCCCCGCACTCAAAACAACCTCTTTGAGTGGTGATTTGCTGACTCTAAGTCTGACCTTGATAGCCTGAATACCCACTGGAGGAACCCTGAATAGCTGGCGGATGATAAGTGCTCTCTGGAATAGCTCTGAAGTAGGGTCGCGCTGGAGCACCTCGAGTAAGCTGTGGTGCTGAATGCATGGGCCTGCTAGGATGGCCCCTTATAAACTAACCCCTGCCCTCGGACGGGGCACCACTGAATCCACCAATGCCGAAGCCGCTTATCCCTCAACGCGAACTCTCTACTTTAATTGTGGATACGCTCGATCATCCGAGTTATCTCTACAACCTGAAGGAATGGAGTCCCCATCTCTGCCTCACGGGCCATAGAAACCTGAATCTCAAGGAGGAAACCTGCAATGAACCTCCACAATCTCCCTGCATCGATGAGGAGTATGATAGCTGCAAGACGAGACAAGTCAGTGAATCTTGCCTCGTAGTCGGTCAAAGACATCTGACTCTATCAGACTCCTATCTCTCTGAAGAGGGAATATACTTCTCCAATAAAAGATGTGTAAACTGGTCCCAAGTCAAGGGAGGTGAACCTGTTGGCCTGCTCTGGAGATAAGACTGCCACCATCTACGGGCCTTTCCCTCTAGCTGAAATGTGGTGAAGTTCACCCTGTTAGACTCCAATACTCCTATATTATACAACCTCTCCTTGTAGCGGTCAATGAAATATTGTGGGTCCTATGGCCGCTCACCGCTAAAGACATGAGGACGAAGCCTAGTCCATCTTTCAAGCCGCTTCTGCTCCTCAACGGTCGCGTCCGGTTTGGTCTCTGGTCTAACCGCTACAACTGGTTGAACCCCGCCCGTAGGTAGTGCACGTGGCGTATGATAAACGGCAGCAACGTGCCGTAGAGCATGAGCGGTAGGGGTCTGTGCTCCCCCTCCCGCTTGAGGTTATCCGCTGGAAATATCCCAGTATGGGTCATAGAATCCATGAACTGCAGCAGACGACCCATGGCAACCTGAAATCCCAGTGAGGTCATAAAATCTGTTGTGGCCGGCTCAACTAATAGTGACTCGTCCTGCTCCTCAATAATAGGATCCTCCACCAGATCTACTGGTGGTACTACATGAGCAACTTTAGGACTCCCCCGTCCTCTAACAGGATTTGGCCCTACCTCTACCTCTACCTCTAACAATCGGGGGAGTAGCTTCTCTGCCGCCGGGTACGACTGTAGCGCGCGTTCTCACCATCTTTGAGAGAATAAGAGAAAAACACTTAGCACAATATCAACTACACGATAGGAGATGAAGAAAGAGAATTTTCGAACCACTCTGTAGGCTCTCGAAGATAAGTACAGACATCTCCGCATCGATCCGCAAGACTCTACTAGGCCTGCTCATGACTCGTGAGACCTATGTAAACCTAGTGCTATGATACCAAACTATCACGACCTATATCCCATAATAGATCGTGATGATGCCCAACGATGCTGCTAGGCAAGCCAACGGTAAACCTCAAATTTAATTATCCATTTTTAACTTTTAAACTTAGAAAATTCATTAGATAAATAGAATTAAATCTAGAACTCATGGGAACATACGTACTGCTTTACCAAAATAACGAGTATGAATAGTACATAAAGCAAAGCGATAATGATAATAAATACAACTGTGAAAGTCCACCAAAAGACCCCAAAATCTGGTGTCACAAGTGCATGAGCAATCTAGGGAATATACAAAACTACTACAGCCACTATCTAAAATGAAATAGACCGAACAATAAATAAGATAAAAGGGAGACTCCACGTGCTGCAGATTGAAGCATGGAAGACAACTTACCACTAAGTCTCTATGTGACGTGCCAGTATGACCACTTGAAGTGCTTGACTCAATACATGCACAATCAGTGCAGAAGTGTAGCATGAGTACATAAATCAACACGTACCTAATAAGTATCTAGTCTAACCTCGAAGAAGTAGTGACAAGGGGTCGACTTGACACTTACTAGTGGTCAAATAATAAAATACATAAAGTAGACATGCATGAAACACAAGAAGTAACAACGAAACAAATAAGCTTTAGTAATAAACTTCCAAACATGGAATATTACAAAATCACTAAAATGTCATAATCGGCCTCGAAGGCACAAAATCAATTGATATCAATACAAATCGAATCTCAAGAGTTACGCACGAGTCGCCGAGGCGGACGGCCCGATCCCATAGGAATAGTGTTATACAATACTGGTGAGGCGAACGATCCGATCCCATAATAATAGTGTTACATATTCCTGCTAAGACGAACGGCCCGATCCTATAAGAGTAGCTCACAATACTGCTGAGGCGACCCCGATCCCATAAGAATAATTTACAACAATACTGAGGCGAACGACCCGATCCCATAAGAATAATTTGTAATCCTACCGAGACGAACAACTCGATCCCATAAGAGTAGAGAAACTCTCTCGTTCGCTGAAAATACATACGAGTCGAGAAGACACGAAACTACCGTTCATCAAATATTTCATAATTTTCAAAGTAAGAGACTCAGCCAATATTTTATTCTAGTCTCAAATCCCAGTCATAAATTAAAAAAATTAAATATAAGTGATTAATACAAATAGCACATTTAAGGCATGATGTGAATCTAAGTCTACTTGGACATAAATATGAATATAGCTACGTACGGACTCTCATCACCTCGTGCGTACGTAGCCCCCACAACAAGTAGCACGCAATAATTTATACACCTAAGGGGATAAGTCGCTCTTACAAAATTAGGCAAGAGACATACCTTGCTTCCAAGCTCACTACTCGGCTCTAAGACCTCACTAGTGGTCCCCAAACGATGCCGAGCAATCCGAAACTAATCAAAAGTCGTACAAACTAATCAATATATACTCAAAAGTTTATAATTCATCTATTAGAGTATTTTCTCAACCTAATTCGAAAAGTCCATAAAAGTCACCCTCGGGTCCACGTGCCCGGATTCCGAAAATATTCGAAGATAAACATTACCCATGACATTACGAACTCAAATTGTAACTTATTCTCAATTTCGTGGTCAAATCTCATTTTTACCAAACCCTAGGTTCTTCAACAAAAATCCCAAAATTCCACAATTTTTATGTTAAAATCTACCTACAATCCATGTATTTAACTCAAGAATTGGTAGAATTCACTTAGCTTGTGATGTTGACTAAAATCCCCTCAATAGAGCTCTCAAATTCGTCCAAACCAAGTGAAAATTTGAGAGAAATGGGATAAGTCCCGAAATAAATTGTAGTTTGCCCAAGGATTTCTTCTTCGCGATCGCGAAGACTAACTTTTCCAGCTGACCAAAAATGCCCTTCGCATTTGCGACAGAGTGGTCGCGTTCTGGAAGCACCATCTCCCAGCCTTCCGCGTTCGTGATCCCCCAGACGCATTCGCCAAGGCCAATAGCCTTCCAGCCCAACTCAACTCCTCCTTTCTTCACATTCGTGAAGGGGGGATCCACGTTCGAGAAGAGGAACCAGATCCTACATCACGTTTGCAGGGCCCTCCTTGCATTTGCGAAGAATAAAATCTTAGGCTCCTCACCCGCCTTCTTCATGATTGCGAAGCACACCAGCAATTCTGCTAACTTTAACTTTGCTCCGGGGGGTCCGAAACACACAAGAGCCACCCGAGACCCCATCTAAATGTACCAACAAGTCCATAAACGTACTATGTACCTACTCGAAGCCTCAGATAACATAAACTAACTTCGGAACCAAGAATACACACCTCATAACCAAATTAATCAACTTCTAAACTTCAAACGCATTTCAACCAACTTCGAACGCGATGAGACATACTTAGACAACTTGGAATGACGCCAAATTTTATGCACAAGTCAAAAATCACAATACGAACATATTCTAAGGCTCAGAATCCCAAACGGACATCGATTAAACTAAAGTCCACTTCAAATCAAACTTAAAAAATTCTAAAACCTTCAAGACACCAATTTTTAACAATAAGCAGTGAAATGCTCCCAGTCCACCCGAAATTCGATCCGAACATATGACCAAGTCTAAAATCATCATACGAACCCAGTCGAACCTTCGAATCTCGATTCTAAGATCGTTTACTCAAAGTGTTGACTCAAGTCAAACTTAGCCACCTTAGGCCACTATTATGGAATTAAGTGTTCCAATTTCAACCTCAACCCTTCTAAAACCAAACCAACCGCCAGTGCAAGTTATAAAATAGTAAAAGTACATACGGATAATCTTAAATAGGAGAACGAAGATCTAGAAAGAAAAATGACAGGTCGGGTCGTTACATCCCATATACAAAATAATTTTCCAATATCTCGTGTCCCTTAATTATTGCAAAAACTCCTCTTTACTTACCAAAATGTAATCTTTTATGTCAACCTCGTCGTTATTTAAGATTCTTGGTGCTGAGCGAAATTGTGGGTAAGGGTCAAAAATAGAAAAAGGATTTTTGAGATTTCGATAGAACAAAAAATAGATTTGGTTAGAATTAGCTAAAGAGGTATAGAGAGTCTACGAAATTGGGTCGAGTTTGACAGAGAGAAAGATTGTGAATTTGATAGGCGTTGCCCG
Source organism: Nicotiana obtusifolia (assembly GCA_002018475.1). NCBI lineage: Eukaryota > Viridiplantae > Streptophyta > Magnoliopsida > Solanales > Solanaceae > Nicotiana > Nicotiana obtusifolia. Next base: position 35,196 of record MCJB01025313.1, on the reverse strand, counting down.
TCATAAAAAGTCAGAGACCCGATGAATTCGGTATATAATTTATTGAAATTTGAAGATCAGTAACTACGCTAGTAATATAAAGTGAGTTGGAATGAGAGTGTCTTGGCGTGTTTAAGAGTGCAGCGGCGGCGGTTGTGGATGGGGGAAAGGATCAGTTTGTAAAGTGATAAATAAAAGAAGTAAACTGAAAATAATGAAAAAGGGAGAGTGGATTAAAGGATAATGCAATTGTTGTTTGATTTTCAAGGAGGAAAGAAAGAGGGGGAGGGGTAGGTGAGTGGAAGTGGGTGTGTGGATGATAAGGAGGAAAGAGAAAGAAAAAAACAAAAATTAAAAGATGGGTCAAATAAATAGGGTCGGATTCGGTTAATGAGATGAATATTAGATCCATGTTTGACTTCTGGACGAAAGAGCCACGTTGCCCTGTCAAAATACGCCCAAAAATAATAATTTGAAGGCCCACATTTGTTATTGTTAAACGTAGAGGTAGTTTTATATAAAAATAACATGGTGCGTATTTTTGAACCGATAGACACACGTGGTGTGTGTTTTTGGACCGATAGATGGACAGAGGATAAATATAAACTATTTACCAAACAGTAGGGTAGGTTTTTTTTTTTTGAACTCTGTTATACGCTCTAAAACTAAGAAATCTATCAAGATTCCTAAAATTAAAATTAAATTTTAAATAGATTCCTCTTCGACCCCGCTTCTATTTTTTTTTCTTAATTTATTTTCATCTAATTTTGGTTCTTCCTTCACCATATAACATTCGATTCATAGGTAGAAAGTAGATGAACTTATTACCTAAACCAACTTCTCCTCCTTATGTGATAGTATATGCCAAGAGCCCAAGGAGAAAGACATTTGTATGGGGTCGAACCCGGACCGCTTGCGTAAGGATAAATCGGGCTCGAATTTATACAGGTGGTATCAATCATAACATCTACTCGATGGGCCGGGATCGAGGTGTCAAAGATCGAAGGTCGAGACCGAGCACCATCGAGTCGGAACTCGAAGTCATGATATCCGAGATGAGTTTGTTGAGGTCAATTATGGGAAATGTCCTAGGGTAAAATTATCAGATCTGCATAACGGAAGGACCTGAAATCCCGTGATACGTAAATATCTCGGCGGAAATCACGGTGTTAATCAACAAGACCGTTGAAATCAGCAAATCAAGGAATATTTTACCTTGTAAATAAATTTTTATCTTATATAAGAATTACCCTCCCCCCCCCCCCCCCC
>MCJB01025313.1:5144-28983 GCA_002018475.1 Nicotiana obtusifolia | reverse complement strand
CCCCCCCATATAAAGGGGCAATGCAATTGTTAAAGGCATCTCACGATTCAATTATCAAAATATAGAAAAGAAGTCTGCTTTATTATCTCTTTATTCATTTGATTCATATTTATTTATCTCGAAGAAATCAATTAAGGCCAAAACCATTCAAGGCTTGTGGTTTGCATCTTTTCTCAATTTATTTACTGAATTTAATCTCTGTTCTATTATTCATTATTTTATCAAACCAAATTACGTGTCCTTAAACCACATACAAATTTAATTGTTATCCGAAACCAAGGGTAAACAACATTCACCAAACTCATTCCGTGTGTATAAACACCTATTTGCTCTTTTCTAGTTTCATTGTCTATTTTTGCGATCCATTTAATGTTGTGTTTGTGATACACAATTAAACACACTATATTTGGTGGTAACAACTAGTGGAAAAGCTATGAGTAATGAAGGGTTCAATTGATTGTTTTCAGCTAAAAAATTATTTTATTACGTAAAAAAACTATGTCATTTAGCCGCTAACCTTTCTCGGATAAGAATTTAATAACTTTCTATTGTGGTTCTCAACTTCGCATTATCAAAAAGCCTCACTAACATTTCAATTTTAACTATTATGGTAAATCGAATTCACCTACTATCCTTGGGCTGAGACTACCATCGCTAAAGTTTCCGTGGAAAAGAAAAAAATCAAATGAATAATTCTTCTAAATAATGTAGTAATTCATAGCCCATTTAATTCAACAACAACAACAACCCAGTAAAATCTCACCAAGTGTCGTCTGGGGAGAATAGGATACACAGACCTTACGCCTACTCCGAAGAAGCAGAGAGGTTGTTTCCAGGAGACCCCAGACTCAAAAGGCAAACAGAGATAATAGATCCTTACTATCAGCAACAACCGGAGAGATAATACAATATCAACATAGTAAGAGACGAAAATAGGTGGAAAGGCAATAACAAAAATCATAACTAGTAACACAATACTATGAAAACGAGAAAATAATGTGAACACAACATACACCACTAGCAAATTAAGACAAAACACTATCAGACTAGCCTCACCCCCAGAATAAAGAAGAAAAATGCTCGACTACCCCTACCCTTCGACCCTAATGCTCGACCTCCACACCTTCCTATCAAGAGCCATGTCCTGCTTGATCACCTTGCCTCAATACTTCTTAGGCCGCCTTCTACCTCTTCTTACGCCCGCCAAAGTCAACCGCTCACACCTCCTAACCGGGCAATCAAGGCTTCTCCTTCGTACGTGCCCAAACCATCTAAGCCTCGCTTCCCTCATCTTGTTGTCTAAGGGAGCCACGCGCACCTTCTCCCCATAACCTCATTCCTAATCCTATCCAGTCTAGTGTGCCCGCATATCTATCTCAACATCCTCATTTCTGCTACTTCCAATCTCTGGATATGCGACTTCTTGACTGGCCAACACTCAGCCCCATACAACATGGCCTGTCTAAACACCGCTCTATAGAACTTACTTTTAATTTTTGGTGGCACCTTCTTGTCATACAGGACTCCAGATGCTAACCTCCATTTCATCCACCCCACCCCTACTCGGTGAGTGACATCCTCGTCTATATCCCCATCCCTTGGATAATTGACCCAAGTTACCTGAAACTTCCTTTGGGGATGCTTTATGAGTCAAGCCTCACATCCACGTCCCCTTCCCCCGTCACATCGTTGAACTTGCACTCCGGGTATTCGGTCTTAGTCCTACTCAACTTGAAACATTTAGACTCAAGGGCTTGCCTCCAAACCTCTAATTTCTCGTCAACGCTGCCTCGCGTCTCATCAATCAGAACTATATCATCAGTGAACAACATACACCATGGCACCTCCCCTTGAATATGATGTGTTTGTGCGTCCATCGCCAGGCAAATAAGAATGGGCTGAGCGCAGATCCTTTGTGTAACCCCATTAGAATCGGAAAATGCTCTGAGTCACCTCTCACAGTCCTAACTCGAGTCTTTGCTCCATTATACATATCCTTTATCACCCTAATGTCGCTACCGGCACACCTTTCACCTCCAGGCATCTCCAGAGAACCTCCCTAGGGACCTTGTCCCATATCCCATTTAATTCAACAAACGAAAAAGGACTAGAAGGGTGCTTGCTTAAGCTTATAAGCTGGTCAAACTAGCTTATAAGCACTTTTTGGTTTATCTACACATTTGACAAACAACAAAAGTGCTTATAAGCCAAAATAAATCAAAAGTCATAAGTTGATCGGGGACCCGGAACTTATAATTTTTCAGCTTATAAGCACTTTTGGTTTGATCAAATCTTTACTATTTTATCCCTAAAACACCATTCCGAAACACAAAATTTCGACGTCCCTCTCTCCATATCCATGACCTTGACTTTATTCCGTCACCGATTTTTCGAGACCCAGGAACACTTCTGTCACCTCCTCAACCATTAACAGTAATATGGATTTTCTTGCCATGAACGGGAAATTTCCTTTATTTGTTAACAATTCTTTTGCACGATGTCGTATAATGAAGAATTTTGTGTGCCAGAGAAAAAAAATTGGTAAGTTCCTAAGTCTTTTAACTATTAAAATAAATATCATCGGTGGTGAATGCTATGAGTAAAGCAATGAAGTATTCATTATATCCCAAAAGCCAAAAACACGTATATTTTGCTGATTCTTGAACCTTTCATCGTTCTCTTTCCTTCTTGATGGAGAAAAATATTTCTTTCAAGTTTTACATTATATTCTGTTTCTTTTTTTTCTTCTGGAGAAAAGAAAAAGAAAAAATTGTTATTACAAAATCATTGCAGTTATTGATTTTATATTGGTACTTTAAGTTTGTTTTTAATTAAAAACAAAAAGAACTTGAATACTTATTTATTCTACGCGAATATTTGTACACGTGTTTTAGCTAACAAGCTTTAGTAAAATTTTTAGTTATTGTATGTTAGTTTATCATACAATAACAACTAACATACAATAATTATGATTTTTATATATAAAAGCTTCTATATGAATGTTGATTCTGGTTTCCTTTACATCTTCTTCGCCTCTAAGATTGACCACTTCTGTTTCTTCGAGGTTAGGCTTTTTCTAGCTCTCTAGCTATTCGATCTCCTGCGGGAGATTGTTCGGTATCATACTCTCGTCATATTCCTCGTAATTTGGGTCGTTGCGCTCAGCGGTTTTATTACATGTCATAATCGTGGAACGCGATTTTTTATCGATTTGATTAATGAAAAGAAAAGCAAAGTATAAATAAAGCAGTAAAACAAAAGTTGCGATATTTAGGTAAATGATTCTTTTATTCTTTAGAAGGGGAACGTCTCAAGCGTTCACAAGAGACAAATGACAAAAAGGTACAGACACTGTACATGCCTCAATTGACTTTGCTCTTTTCAAAAGAGAACTTTTACAGTTCCATACTACCAAGACTCCCGGTGAACCAAAGATGGACTGGCGGTCCAATTCTGCAGCTCTTCCCCTGGTTTGGTATCCCTAATAGTAGGTGTCTTGATGTCAATTCCTTCACAACATTCTTCGATCATATTCACGAACAACTTTTCCATCCCGTCGATGATATCATCTTCGGGTACTGAACTCTGTCCCGGACTGGCAACATGCTCTCGCACGAAAACCTTTTTTCCCGAAGCTAACGGTGCGAGCTTTCCCTTCCGGAGGATGATATCCTATGCCAACTCTTCCTTTCTGCCTATTATGTTCAATTGGCTCTATGATTCCATCTGACTTGTCTCCCAACCCCGTTCCATGCCTGTATCCATATTTAATCATCTTCTCATGGCCATCTTGGATCTACACGGCAACTGCATTCCTAAATTTTGTTTAGTCTGCATGACTTCCACAGTGTGGAAGGCGACTCCGTCCAGCCCTTCAATGAATGGGACATCATACTTCAGATAGGCGGAGTGACCCCACTCGCCGTGAACCACGATCTCTTGGCATCACATCTTGAATTTTATGCATTAGTGTAAAGTAGACGGCACGACTCTTGCCATATGTATCCAGGGCCTGCCCAGCAACAAATTGTAGGAAGCGGAGATGTCCATCACTTGGAACAACACCAAAAAATTGACAGGCCCGATTTGCAAAGCTAGATACATTTCTCCAATAACATCCTTTTGTGAACCATCAAAGGCTCTCACCCTTACGTGGCTTTCCTTGACTTCCCTAAAATGAATTTCTAACTCCCGCAAGTTGGAGAGCAGACAAATGTTGACTCTTGACCCTCCATCGACCAGCACCCGGGACACTACTTTGTCCCCGCATTTGACAATGATGTGAAGAGCCTTGTTGTGACTTGCGCCTTCGATAGGAAGTTCATCTCTTCTGAATGTGATCATGTTTGCTTCGATCATTTTCCCAATTATCGCGGCCAATGCCTCGCTAGTGGTGTTACTTGGTACTCTTACTCCACTTAGTACTTTCAACAGGGCATCCTTATGATTGTCAAAACGCATTAATAGATTCATGATAAATATCTGTGCTGGAATTTTCTTCAATTGCTCTTCCATAGAATACTCTTTGCTTGACATTCTTTTCCAAAACTCAGCGGCTTTTGGGTCCATTATGTTCCTCCTTGGAATTTGTTCTCTCTCCGGGTTTCCTCGATTGAAGTCTTCAGGGGCGTAGCACCTCCCGGACCTAGTCATACCATGGGCTGTAGCAGAGTTTGTCATTTTGGCCTTCCCCTTTTGTTGGTACGTCCATGGGACGATTTTGCACTCCCGATCTTCTTCGTCTCGGGTAGCATCGGCAAGTTGCTGTGGATAGGTTTGAACTGTCACTATAGGCCTTTGTTGTACTGTAATGATCGAAGCCTTTTGAGAAAGGATCCTTGCGGCTTCTGCATTCCCTATAGTGACAATTGTTTCCTTCAGATCATATTCTTCGTCTAATGTGATCATGTTAGCTCCCTGGTTTCGATGATTTGGCAGGGGGTTACGATTCACATTAGGTGGTGCTAGAGTGCACTGAAGGGCTCCGCTCTTGATCAGGGTCTCAATTTCATTTTCAACTTGAAACAATCTTCAGTATCGTGCCCAGGTACATTGGAATGGTACACACATCTCTTAGTGGCATCAAAGTATTTGGAGGGATGTTCAAGAACTCTTCCCTCATTGGGTGTATCAATCCTGCTCTTCTCAACCTTTCGAGCAATTGGGCCAGAGGCTCAACATCGGGGTATAAGTTCTAGGACCCCTCTCTTCAAAGCTAGGACGAGGGCATGGTGCATAAGCAGGCCGGTTCTAATGAGTAGTGGTTTAGATAGGAGCATATGGCCGTTGTGGTTTTTGGTTGTTGTTGGCTCGAGGAGGATTGTATTATGGTTGAGGGTAGTAATATGGCTGGGTATTATAGACTGGAGCATAAGTGGGTGGTGGTGAGTGGTTGTTTGGGGAATAAGAGGTGCTTCCATGAGGTGGGTTGGTTTGGTAGTAAGGGACGACTGTTGAGACCTCCCCTTTCTTCTTTTTTTGCTACCGATTGACCTTGACTGGATGGCCTTGCTGGCCGCTTGCAGTGCTGCCATGGATACTTTATGCCCTCTTCTAAGAGATCGCCCATCGTAACCAGCTCGAGGAACTTTTGACCCATCATTCCCATCATCTTTTCAAAATATATTTCCTCCTGGGCTCTGATAAAATACTTGGTTAGTTCACTATCATCCAGCGGAGGTTGCAACCTGGCAGCCTTCGACCTCCACCGTCGTGCATATTCTTGGAACGACTCAAAAAAATTTTCTACAGGTTCACCACTGCGAATCGATCAGGAGTGATCTCTGTATTGAATCGAAAAAATGATTCATGAATTCCTCCGCCATATCTTGCCAAGTTCTCCAGTTTCACGGGTCCTATCGGGTATACCAGGTGAGTGCTTCTCCCGTCAATCTTCTTATAAATAATTTCATCCTTAGCTTCTCGTTCCTTCCCACTCCAACTAACTTGTCACGATATTCCCTCAAATGTGTGTGAGGGCCCCCCATCCCATCGATGATATCAAATCTTGGGGGTTTGTACCCTGCTGGCATCCTCATAATCCAAACTTTCACTGCCCCGGGCAACTTGGAGACTTTTCATTTGCCTTCTCAACATTTGCACCTGCTCAGATACTGACTCTTCTTTCTTACTTCTGGACTCTGATATGCTGTACCTCCTCTCTTAAGGACTCTATTTCCTGGGCCATCCTGGCCACGTGTTCATCATTCCTAGTGTTGTTGTTTTCCCCCGATCACCCCGGGCTATCGGCTATGACCATAGCATGTTCAATTCGGTCTTCTGCGGCTGATATCTTTCCCTTTGTTGTATGGTGGCTCCACCAGTTTTGGTCGACACAAACCAACTTTATTTTCTTTTGGGGATAATAATAAGGCAAAAGGAAATAAGAAGAAAGAAAAGAGAAGGAGCAAGAGTTAGTTTCTTCATTTATATGAGCAGGAAATCACACAAAGCAGATAATTCGTGTATTATAGCTAGCGCGTTCCTAGAATTCACGGGAACCTCTCATAGCCGGAGGTAGGCCTAATCGTGGATACTCGACAAACATTTAGACTTGATGCAGTTAGATCTGAAGCAATTTGTTTTCATTGATAATTTGGACTGATACAAGTTGGAACAATGGTTACATCATTGTTTCAAGGAACTGCATGGGCTTGGACATTCGTCCTTTTGGAAAGTAAAAGAGAAAACTAGGGGTAAAGGTACAAAGTAGGAAAGAGGGGAAATCAACCAGCTCTAATAACCATCCCCTGAGTCGTTTCCTGTGTCCTTCTCTTCTTCAGGCTCCTCTTCTGGATCCTCCTCCGGGTCTTCCTCAATCTCCTCCTCATCATCATTGAATTCAGACTCCTCCTCCGGATCTTCTTCTGGCTCTGTGCTGGACTCTACCTGGATGCATTGCACTACTCGATCATCCCCTTCAGTCGGTAGCAACATGTGGTTAATGGATCCTGGGACCACCTAACGATGCATTGATGTGGTCACAAGATAACGCGGCAGGATCTCATGGTAAATCTGCAAAGAAACCACTGTATCCTCTAACCAGGCTATACCCTCTCTGCTTGGGCGGGGTAGCTCTTCTTCTTCTTCATTAATCCAGACGTAATACTCGGGAGTACACCATGAGTTTTGACCTATAGGCATTGTCACCAGGTCATTCCACTCTTCCTACAATCTTCTTATCCTGGGAATTGGGATCTGGCCATTGTACTCATCCTCGTATAGTGCCTTCCTTGTCCACAAGAGGCACATCTTGGATCATACCGAATTTTCTGAGGGCCCGCAGAGGTGAGTATGGTTGAATGCCTTCCAGTTCGATCAACTCAATGAAGTACTTCTGAGGAGTCCTCAAAACTGCCCTTCCACCTAACTAAGAGAGTTTCCAGTTGATCCATTCTCTTATCAGATTGGTTAGTGTTTCCCTTCCCATTCTTCTTGCCCATGTGGGGAGATCCAGTGTCTCATTCTTTCATTGTGGCCACGAATTATATTGCTGACACCCACAAAGTAGTTGATCGTGGCCTCTCGCTAGAAGAAGTGTTCAGTAGCCCAAATCTAAATCAACAAGTTACAACCCTTAAATAAATCATACCCTTGTGCACATGTCGATAAAGCTCTCAGCATCTCAGTTAATACCATCGGCACCAAAAGTAGCTTGAAGATTGCTGCAGAAGGTTGTCAGGATCACTGCTAGCAGGTTGATGTTGATACGGCCCCTTCGCTGTGGGAAGACCAATAATCCCAACAGTGCTATTGCGAAAATGATAGGCCTGAGACTCTCCCACATCGCCTGGTCACATTGAAATTCCCCTGAATACCATTCGTAGCTTTCATGGTGCCCAAATCTATTGAACATCTGGTTGAGGCTCACCCATCCGTCCTTGATGCTTCTGAGGCTTCTGCTATTGGTAAGACCCAGAGCATCCAAGAATCAATAACCGGGCATAGTAACTGGCACTATTGGCTTTTTTCCGTTGAACGGCAGCTCCGTGAAACTTGTCACTTTTTCCAATGTCGGTATCAGCTCGCAGTCGACAAATCTGAACACCACCTTAGCCGGATCCCAAAATTCTACCAACAGGCGATGAGCACCCTGTCTGCTCGAATGTTCATCAATGCGATTAATGCCCCTAGGTGCGTCCGAACCTCGTCTCTGTGTTCCGACGAATATTCTTCCACCACCGTTTCAACTTATGTGGTGCTCCCATTACCATGCTGATTTCAGGGATGTTTTGGTTGATTTCCATTTTTTGAGGTGGGTAAAAGAAAGATATTTGGATAAATGTTTGCTTTGGATTGTTAAGTGTCTTGTCATGTTTGTTTGTCTTTCCAAAAAAGTTATGTCGTTAGATGCATGACCCGTTGACATTAGGGTGGCTTCCTAATTGTGTGTTGGTACCAAGGATAGAGACACCTAAGGTTTATGTAGCATGACATATTTTACTAAAGTAGAGTGTTTCCTACTTTTGAATTGGACTGAAAGCTGCGAGAAGTTATGTCAGTTGACTTGACAAAGCCATTCTCCGAAACTAGAGAGTTTTAAAAAGAAGGTTCGGAGGGGTGTAAAGACAACCCTCGCATGCCATTGTGTGTGATAGTGTACGACCAGGACTCGATTGGAAGGAATATGACGACAGTGTATATAAAACTGTAACAAACAAGGGTGTAACAACAATAAGCATGGTCATCATAAAGAGCAAATAATTATAATGAGCAAATAAAGCAAGTAAGCACGTAATTGCAATTTCGACTATAATCAAAGCAAGGTATAAATAAATTTAGAGGCCAAATTAGTATAAGTCTTCTAAGGTCAAAACCTAAGTGTGAGTCCCAAGCGGAGTCGCCATGTTATTGCACCCTATTTTGCACTAGTCAAGACAGGATTCAGCTTGTGGTTTCTCTGTTATTGATGAAAGAAAGTCGCCACCTAATATTTAAAGGTATACTAGGGTAGCTATTTAGTTATTATGTTATGTCCATTACATGTCTGTAAACCGGTGAGATTACGGGTAAGGGTTTTTGTTCTTCTAAGGGGAAGATGTTAGGCACCCCTTAAAATCTACCTGAGGTAGCTCCATAGGATGTAGACTAATTTTAAGGGCTCAGTTACTTACACTATGCTTGATTATTACTAAGACAAGGTTCACTATATACTAAAGGGAGTGTATATGTGTAAGACTTAAAATATTGTGGGGATTATATCATAAAAAAAAGTATTGGAGGCTAAGAGAGTTTTGAAAGAGGTTTATATTTTAAATCTTGTAATTGTTAAATAAGCACTTTGAAGAATAGATGCTAATGTAATTTTTGAAAGATGTTTGTAGAAAAGTGATTTTTAAAATGTACCTTGATTTTTCTTAAAATAATTATAATACTCAGAACCTAGCTAGCATGCTTGTAGCATTCAAGGAAAACGAAACAAAAGAGAGTAAAGAGAGATGTGCTGACCTTTTTGAGGGCAGCAGACCAACGAGAGCTCTTTTCAATTGCTTAAGATCCCAGAACACTCGAATTTGGACCAGCGATAATACTCAACAAAAAGGAAAAAGAAAATAGTGAGAAACCTAAGGCTAAACTTCACAATTTTTTTGTTTATGTGCATCTCTTCAGTGTTAGGTCTTGGGTTATCTCTGTTAGGTGAGAGCATTGAAAGCCTTATTTATGGTAGCTTTCAATGCCATAGGGTTTCAGAATTCAAACTAAGATAGTGGAAGATGACGAGTAGTAGATGATGTGAGCATACTCAAGTGAAAACAGAGATGACAGTGGTGAGAGTAAAGATAACTTGTACCTGAGATAGGAGGACTGCCCGTTGAGAATAGGAATCCATCAGATAAAGGCCCAATGTCCAAAGGTCTCTGCGCTTGACCTATGGACCAAGAATAATGATGATGGTACGGTAAAATGGCCATGCATGCCACCAATTTTGACAGTGTACAAAGAATCCCTAAGGATTTGACTTTGCACTGATTAGCTTAGGATTTCGGATTAGGGGATTTTGAAACTCAATCAATGAAAACAGAAATATGATCTCAGACTTCATAGCCTAGGGACGAGGTGATTTGACTTTGCCGGTCGGATTTGAGAGCAAAGACGAAATGTTGTTTCGATTTCAAAGACTCAAGTCCTGGCGTTTCAGATTTGGCTAACAAAAGGGAAAGTCAGTGGGAATTGTGGATAATGAAGTAGGAAAGGATGATTTGATAAGGGTTTCGTGACCTTGCACAGATTTGTGCACGGTTTGTTGATTGATTGTTCATGGCGATTTGAGAAAAAGAAGACGAAAGAGGAAGAGGGAGGCAGCTGTGAGAGTTACAACTGACTTCGGGTTTGAGAGATTGGGGGGCTTCTCTGGGTTAAGAATGAGGGGGTTAATCTGGGCCGTTGATTTTTTAGATCAACGGTCCTGGTGTTTTGGCGTTTATAAGGATTTTCGAAGAAAATTTCATAGCCGTTGGATTGTTTTATTTTGGATGGTGAGTATTGGATCTAGAGGCGTATTAAAAATAAAGAGAATGGAGTTAAAATTGTGGGCCGTTGATTTATAAAATGGATGGCCGAGATAGTTTTGTGTTTCTTTTGTGAGTGACTGAGATGGGTGACGTGGCGAGGTCCGATTGGTCTAATAGGAGTGGCATGGATTGCCAAAGTGAGAAGGACGGGTTATTGGACTGGGTATTTTTGGACTGGGCTCAGTAATTTGGGCCAAAACCAATTTAAAAGAAGGCCATTTTACATTTGATTCAAGAATTGCAATTGTGGCCTTTTGGTCCTTAATCCCTTTTGAAATTAAGTTAAATAAACATAATAATTTCAATAAAATATATGAGAATTATAATTGTTAAATACTACTAATTATTGCAATTAATTGATTATTTGTAAAAATACTTCACCGGGACATTAATTTTAAATTCTTGAAATAGTAAACTAATTAACTATTTTAAGAAGTAATTTATCAAATTAATTATAGAACCTATGTGACGTATATATGAAAAGTATTTTAATAATCTTAAAATAGTAAATATATTTGTAATCACATAATGTTAATATTGTATGATTAATTTTAAAACGAATGCTTGGTTAATTTGTGAAAAATAGATATTTATTACTGAAAAATACTTTGAAAATAATTATTGTAATAATAAGCATAAATAAATTAATTTTAAAGGGGAGGGTCAAAATTGGCCGTCAACACTAACGATCTGACTTCTTCCATCTTCTTTCAATTTATACTTTGCATTAATAACTTTAGTTCTAACATTTTTCAGGCCATCTTTTTGCTTCTGAGGGCCTGCAAATATTGATTCTGGACAAGCAAGAGCTTACTTCGGAACGAGATCAGCTTTAGCCGAATGGAATCAACTTGTCGAGCGCCTCCTAGTATTGGAGGCAATCACTCAAATGGATGACCTCGAGGCTCGGCTGCAGCAGTCCGAGCAAGATAGAATGGCTCACAGCCAGGAAGCTGACTAGTTACATGAAAACCTTAAGGAAGTAAAGGCTAAGTGGGTTGAACTGCATGACACCGTGATTGCTACTGTCGAGCGCGAGTCTGCCTTTATGGAGCAAGTTAATAACTTGGAAGCTAACTTACGCTCCAAAACTGAGGAGGCCAATGCTTTCGTGGAAAGAGCAAGGATGGAGGAAAGTCTCAAGATAGTCATGGAGCATAATCAAATTCATGCCGCAACAAATATTGGTCTTGATTTTAGAATTAGCATTGTTGAAGCCGAAAATGAAAAGCTTCACGCGAAGATTGAATAACTCCGAGCCAAACCCCAAGATCAGGAAGATTCTATTCTCTTCGAGAAGAGTTACGCCATGTACCATACGATGAGGAAGACTTTGGAGGAGTCCAAAGAAGGCATTGCAAACATTGACCAATGCGTTGCCAAGGCCGGGACAGCTCGTCTGACCACTTACCTTTAGCATCTTCTAACTTCTTTTAAAGTTTTGAATAATTACCTTGTTGGTCGACTATGACTGTCCATTAGTACTCGGGTGGTATGGTGAAGATGTAAGTTGTTTGATCACCAATCATTCCAAAAACTTTGTGACTTTGGAACCTATAAACGGTGGCCCATTGTCACAATTAATATCTTTCGGTATTCTGAATCGGCAGACAATGTGATCTCATATGAAATCGATCACTTCTCGTTCTCCGATCTTTTAGTAAGCACCTTCTTCAACTTATTTAGTGAAATAATCAGGTAATTTTACCTTACCGGGTCCTTGTGGTAAGGGACCGACTATATCCATCCCCCATTTCATGAATGGCCACGATGACACCACCGAATTCAGGAGTTCTGCCGGTTGATGCACTAATTGTGCATGACGTTGACATTTATTGCACTTTTGTACAAATGTCTTTGCGTCTTACTCCATTTAGGGCCAATAGTAGCCAGCTCTAACTAACTTGAGAACCTACGAGTCTACACCTTAGTGGTTCCTGCAGAGTCCTTCATGAACTTTCCTCATCACGTAGCCAGCCTGCGGTGTCCCTAAACATCGAGCCAATAGTTCTTGGAATGACCTCCTATATAATTGTCCGTCAACAAGACAATAACAAGCAGCCTTGATTCGTAGTGCCCGGGATGCTTTTGGGTCTTCAGGCAATTTGCTATGCCTTAGATATTAAATAAACTCATTACTTCAATCCCAAATCAAGTTAGTTGAATTAACTTTACAGTAGTCGTCCACATCAAACATCGAATGTAGCAGTAGAACTACCGCACTAGAATCAGATCCTTTTATTTCTGTGGATGAACCCAAATTGGCTAATGCGTCTACTTTCACATTTTCCTCCCTTGGAATGCGGACGATTGACCACTCTTTGAACCGGGAAAGTAATGCTTGAACCTTGTTCAAGTATTGTTGCATGAGTTCCTCCTTGGTGTCGAAAATTCCATATACTGGGTTCACCACCAGCTGGGAGTCGCATGTTATTTCGTTGACCTCAGAACCTAGTCCCCTAGATAGCTCAAGTCCTACAACCAAAGTCCCATACTCGGTTTCATTGTTAGTTAATGTCATAGTTCTAATGGATTGTCTCAGGGTTTCACCCGAAGGAGTGATTAATACTACCTCGATTCCAAACCCTTTTACGTTGGAAGCCCCATTCGTAAACAAGATTCTCCCAATACCATTCTCGATACCAACACTGCTTATTTAGCGGTTAAAGGCATTAATACCGGACTGAAATCGGCCATAAAGTCAGCCAAAACTTGTGACTTGATTACAGTCCTAGGCTTATATTAAATGTCGAATTCACTAACTTCGGCTGCCCATTTAGCTAACTCAGGCTTATGAAGCGCATTCCCTAAGGGAAAGGTTGTCATAACGGCTATTGGATGATATTGAAAATAAGGCCTAAGCTCTCGAGAGGTGACTACGAGAGCTAAGGCCGGCTATTCTAGGTGTGATATCGTGTCTCCGCTCCCGATAATATTTTACTAACATAATAAATGAGAAATTGTGTACCTTCTTCTTTCCGGACCAACATAGCACTTATCACTACTTTCGAGACAGCCAGATAAATCAGTAGTTGCTCACCTTCTCCCGATTTTGACAACAACGGATGGCTAGACAGGTACCTTTTTAGGTCCTTCAATGCCTGTTTGCATTCTGAAGTCCATACGAAATCGTTCGTCTTTTTCAAAAGCGACAAGAAGTGATGGCATTTTTTTGAAGACCTCGAGATGAACCTGCTTAGAGCTGCCAATCTACTAGTTAACCTTTGTACTTTCATGCCTGTCTGCTGGTCCGGGATATCCTCGATGGATTTGATCTTATCGGGGTTAACTTCGATTTCTCTTTGAGAGACCAGAAACCCCAAGAACTTTCTAGAACCCACTCTGAAGGCACACTTCTCCCGGTTGAGCTTCATGGTGTACTTCCTTAGAATGTCAAGCGTCTCTTGGATATGTTTTAGATGATCTCATGCATTAATAGACTTAACTAACATGTCTTCAATATAAACTTCCATTGTCTTACTTATCTATTTTTCAAACATCTTATTAACAAGCCTCTGATAAGTGACTCTGACATTTTTAAGCCCAAAAGGCATAGCATATAGCAATATATGCCAAAATTTGTGATAAAAGAAGTCTTCTCTCGATCTTCCAGTTCCATCCTAATTTGATTATACCCGGAATAAGCATCATGAAAACTCATAACTCATGCCTGGTCGTAGCATCAATCATTTAATCAATGTTTGGCAACAGGAAAGAGTCTTTATGACATGCCTTATTTAAATCTTTATAATCTATACACATTCTAAATTTATTATTCTGTTTAGATACTACCACTACGTTGGCTAGACAATCGGGGTAACTTACCTCCCGAATTGAACCTCTATTAAGTAACCTGGGTACCTCTTCCTTAACAAACACATTTCTAACCTCTGCTATCGGTCGTTTCTTCTGCCTTACCGGAGGGAAGTTAGGATCCAGACTCAATTTGTGGACCGCCACCTCCAAAGGAATACTGGCATATCTCAATGCGACCATGCAAAACAATCAACATAATATTTAAGAAAATCCATGGTTTTTAACCTGAGTTCGGGACTCAACCTCGTCCCTAAATGGAACTTGCTTTCTAAAAATTCATTGAACAAGGCCACTTGTTTGAGCTCTTCTACAATTGACTTAGTCTCATCTGTCTACTCCGATACCTGATATAATTTCGATGACTCCTTGTCTTTATCATCTTCAATTGAGATAGAAAAAGGCACTGGTTCCTGTAATTGCTATTTGCTCGTTACTTTTCTGCATTCATCGCCTTTGCAGCCGGTTGATCTTCTCTGATTTGCTTGATCCCTTCAGGTGTTGGAAATTTCAACAGTTGATGGTATGTAGAAGGTATGACCTTCATTCCATGTATTCAAGGCCTTCCTAGGATTATATTATAGCCCATGTCTCCATCTACTACCTCGAACAAAGTGATCTTTGTTACTGTTTCGACATGTGTGAACAACAAAATTTCCCCTCGGGTTGTCAAACTTATTATGTTAAAGCCAACTAGGAGCTTTGTCACCGAAATGATATTCCTGGTTAACTTTGCTTGATCTAAAGATTTCCATTGTAAGATGTTGACCGAACTTCCTGGATCAACCAAAACACGCTTAATATTGAAATCTAAAACGTTAAGAGAAATTACCAAAGCATCTTTGCGGTAAAAGAAGTCCATCAACATCTTCTTCTGTGAAAGTGATGTCATCTTCTGAGACTTCTCGGATCCTCTTGCATGAGTCGCCGATATCTTCGTCTTCTTTGCTGCCAAAAATATCATCCCATTAACTTCGTCTCCTTCGAAGATTATGTTGATTGTCATCCAAGGCGACCCTATTGCTGGTTTTGATGGCTCTGCATTATCCCAGTTTCTCCCATAGTTGTTCTTGGTGGGGTCGGTTGAAAATTCTCTGAGGTGACCATTTTTCAACAACGTTGTCACCTCTTCTCGAAGATGTTGACAGTCCCCAGTTATGTGGCCGTGAGTTTCATGGAATTCGCACCATATATTAGGATCCCTTTGGCTAGGATCCGATCGAATTGGTTTCGGGGACCCAGCTTCTTTGATATTTCTCATGGTTGACACCAATTCCATGAGGCTGATATTCAAATTATAATTAGACAACTTGGGATACGCTGAATCTCGGGACCCCGACACCTTTTTCTCCTGCAATGATCTGCCACTTTGACCACGATCCGTTCTTCTATCAAAAATGAACCTATCCGATGACTGGAATCCTTTATTACCATGCCCATCGGCCCTCTCGTAGGGCTGAAAACGATTTCTAGATGGTCTCCGATCTGCAACAAAATTAATTTTTAAACTTATCTTGATTCTGATGACGGTTCCTTCCTTTAGAAGACACCGAAGAACCAAGTTGATCATCTTCTATTCTTATTTTTGACTTGTAGCGATTGTGAACATCTGCCCATGTGGTCGCCTGAAATTCGAGCAGGCTTTCCTTCATTTTCGGGGAGGTATTGGAGCTCAACGGGTTGAGACCCTTTGTAAATGCCTCCGCTGCCTACTCATCCAATATTGCTGGTAACAACATTCTTTCGTTCTGGACCGGATCACGAACTCTTGCAACATCTCAGATTCTCCCTGAGATATTATGATTATATTTGCCTTCCTTGCCTGGACATTTCTCGCTCCAGCATGAGCTTTGATTGATGAATTTGCAAACATTTCAAGAGAATCAATAGAATGCTCAGGTAAGAGAGAATACCAAGTTAAGGCACCCTTCGTAAGGGTTTCGCCAAACTTCTTCAATAAAATCGATTCGATCTCATGCTGAGCCAAGTCGTCCCCTTTTACTGCCACAGTATAGGTCGTGATGTGCTCCTGTGGGTCGGAAGTCCCATCATATTTTGGAATATCTGGCATCTTAAACCTCTTTGGGATCAACTCCGGTGCCGCACTTGGTTTGAATGGCAACTGCGTATACTCCTTTGAATCTGGTCCTTTAACACTGGCGACGCTCCCCGGATTTGATCCATCCGAGCATGAAATTCCTTTGGATTCTATCCATTCATTCATTCACTTCTCTCATGAATCTCATGAGCTTGGTTTTGAAAGGGTTAATTAAGTTGTTATTCCCAGATCCACTGCCGATACCTCCGGCCTCGTTGAAATCTAGCTCCTCCCTTGGAGTGTCGTTATCGGTTCTTTGAGCCGTTTGATTTGAAGGAACATTGAGAGGAATCAGAGCCCTTCCATTAGCATTATTGGACGCTTTTCAATTCCGTCATCACCTGATATTGCCTTGAGAGGTGATCCATACTCGCATTTTTTTGTTCTCTTAAGATTTTGACTATTTCAACAACGTGCTCATCCTTCGTGTCATCAGGAGTTGGGCTCCGTACATGCCGAGGATACTGACCTTCACGGACTGGGATTGCTTCATCCCCTTCGTTGCGGGTTTCGCTGGTTGGATCATCACGCTAGAACACATCTTCCCGTTCATTATGTGCTCCAATATTGTAAACATTGTTGACATCATTAGCTGCCATACCTCATCTTTCTTTTTCTAATGAAGGAATCAAAATTTGTTAGTAACAGATGAATGGATCATAGCAATTACACAATTGTCTATGCCCCACAGTGGGCGCCAAACTATTTACTCGTAAAATAATACAATTGAATTTATAGCGTGATTTATTGATAAGTGAATCATTCTTTGACCCAAAAATAGCAAATAAATAAGAACAAAAATTAGATTATGAAATGAAATTAAATGAAATACGAGCCTAAATATGAACTTAGCCTTTCCGATGGCGAAAGTGAGAACAATATTCAAGAATAAAGACTGAGAGTAATTACATAAAATGAGAGCAGAATAAAGCCTTTTTTGTGTACAGAATATTTTTTTTTCTACAAATGATGCTAATTCTCCTATTTATAGCATTATTTTAGGAGACAAGATCCCCAAATCAAGCTCCTCTTGAATGTGAATAAAATCGTTATTGATGGCTGCATAACGGTTGGCTATAAATATAGATATACTCTGTAACGGCTGCTCACTGAATGCTATTCAATGTCTATATTTTGAACCTTTGTTGTCGGTTACTCTGTCTTCGGAATTCATTCCGCATAGGTCGCATGTCTACATCTGGTGCCAACTATTTGCTGACTCACGTCCCACCTGTCTTTAGTTCCATGTGTCACTTCATCATTCGCCCAACTGTCACTAACTAATTTTACATCACATCATCTTCTTTTAAGTTTTCTCAAATTCTCATGATGTGTCTGACTAATTCTTTTTAGGTTATATTGTTAAGTGTACTTTCTTACTTTTTTGCTAAATTTATAAATGCCATCATGAGAAACCATTAGAACACAAATTTAGTTCAACTTCCCCATTCTCGGAACCAAAAAAGTTCCTTTATTGCAATTCTTGAATTTTGGCTAATCTTAAAGTCATCTCTTTGGTAAATTTCCGAGGAGGATCTAATTATTGTTCGAATAATTTTTTTTATCTGGGCTTCTTAAAGATTGGAGAGTTAAAGAGATCTAAGGTATAAAGACCATATTTTTATATTCTATTATTAGATTTAGAGCTCAAAGTTACCACCTTTGGGGTTTAGATTTCATCAGTAATTGTCGGCGGTGTAGTAGTTATTCCGTGTTAACTGTAATGGTTAAATCATCTATGAGCAACATGTTACCAGGAAATGGTCTAATTTATCCAATTATTGGCTTTGCATCAATTATTGCTTCCTCTATTTGTCCTTTGAGGACTTCTGGGTTAAATACAATAAAGAAATAAACTTGCGTTTGCACATAGATTTGATTGGAACTTGAAAGAATTTTTGAAGTTGTATTAAAAATAATTTTTGAAAGTTGAAATTATGTTTGAACATGTATTTTATTTGAAAAAAAGTTGAACTTTTGTAAGTGGAAGAAAAATTTTCGGCAAAAAACTACCCTAAATTTTTGAAATCTTTTTTTCTCAAAACATGATCATATTTTATATAAATAAATTTTTTTAATTTTTTTTTTAAAAATAAAGCCAAAATTTATAGCCAAACGGAAGCTAAATTTAAGTTTTCTAGAGAGAAATGGGACTTAGTTCTATGTTGATGGTAAAGCTTTCTATGTAAATGGGTGGAATTCTGAATGGTCAATGGAGCATATTGCTAATTATAGTACTAGACCAAGAATTAGAACTATGCTTGAAGCAGCTGGTGCAAAGATGGGATGGTTTGGGGGATATTCAGGTCAGGGGCTGAATGGGTGGGCTAGAGGGTAAAATAGTGCCACGTGGCCTTAAGAATGGGTTTGTTAGATATAAGGATAAAAATATTAAAATGGATAACAACAAAGGTATAAACTAATTTGCGAGTTGCGACAGTAAAAGGGCACATCTAGCCCTTTTCCATTTATAACAAAACAAAAGCGGGCCGAACCATAAATTCAGAGTACCAAATACTTTGGCGGGTTATCTTTCCTCAAAATTCAAATCATTTGGCGCTATAACCTAATCTCCATTTCAATCTTACCGCTCCCTTCAGTTCCATTTCTCTTTCACAAATAAGATCCACTTCTCTATTATTCCTCCACACAGCCACTATCCCCTATTCTCCTATTTCTCAATCCTATATTGATTCAAAATAATTCATGGAAAGTGACGAGGATTATCAGTCCTTCCCGTTGCCGGAGGAGGCTTCGCCGGAGATCCGACGTCCTAGATTCAAGCGTTTGAAGAAAGCTCTAGAAGCTTCCAAAAATCGACATGCTCCCCCAACTATGCCAATAGACGAAGTGTTTGACTTTCCTAAGGTTGATTTTGCCAAATTGGAAGCTCTAGAAGCTTCTAAAACCCTAGAAGAAGATTCTGCTGATTCAATTGAACTTGTATTATCATCACAGGGCAGCGAGAATGAGACAAGATCTGAATTTAGCTTTAACGAAAAGGGTGGAGAGAGTAGGGAAGAATTGGAAGCCTTAGAAGCTTCCAGAACCCAGGAAGATTCTGCTGATTCAACTGAACTCGTGTCACCACACAACAGCGAGGATGAAAAGGGCGGTGAGGATGTTTTCGTTTCTAGCGAGCAGAGCAAAGAGGTTAAAAGATTTCTGGATTTTGGTGAGGATGATGATCAGTCTCGTGGGAAAGAACATGAAACGAGTAGGGAAGTTGGGGAAGATTTGGAATCTGGTGACGTGGTAAAGGAGATGGAGGATTTGGATATGGAGAAATTGGGAACACAACAAGATGTTGAAGGAGATGGAGATCTGAAGGAAGATGACAAAACGAAAAAAAAGAAGAAGAGAACTAAAGGTGACATTGGTAGTGAAGTGAAGTTGAAAGAATTGGCTTTGAACAAAAGAAGAGAAGCAAAGGTTTGTTGAGCAGATTTAGTAGCTGATCCCAACTAGTCTACTTTGAGGCATAGTTATTGTGGTTTGTTATAACTATATACTTTTTTCATTTCTGTTGGTGCTTGTATGTGCATATGAAGATTGACGATACTGGATTTACTTGTCCCTCATACAGGAGAGAAAAGTATTTCTTCAGCAGCTTCATGTTGATACTCAGCGACTATTGCGAGGTTTGTACTTAATGTTTTTAGTACTTCCTGTGTCAATTGATGTGACATCATTTGAATTGATACTAACTTTTAATTTAACATTTGGAAAGTTTAATGAACTTGGATTCTTGAAACTTGCTAAAGTTTCTTTAGAATAGAATCGTGTCAAACGTTTGAAACTTCCTAAAAGAAAGAGTCATACAAATTGAGATAAAAGAGTAGTTCTTCTTTCTTATGGAAAATGTGTACTTGGACTAAAGCTGCCAGACTTAATGGAAACTCACATGTTTTTTTTTCTAACATCATCAGAAAGTAAGGATGCAACATTTAAGCCTGTACCTATTGTACATAAGCCTATATCCTCTGTCTTGGAGAAGATTCGGAAAAGGAAGCTCGAGGTCTTGAAAAAGTAAGCAGCAGCTGAAATTGAAGCAATATGTGTCTTGCTACCTGGATCTATACGGATTGTGATTGCTCACCCTTTTATCTATACATTTCTGTTATTTCGCTAGCAGGATTGGGATGCTAAACGGCAACAGTTCCATTCACAAGATTAGTGCTTCAAGTGAGGTTATGATGGAATTAGGTGCAAAATGCGCATATTCTGAAGAGCAGAGAGTAGACAAACTGGACATAGAGTTGGAAGAGAAGGTGGATGTAAATGGCATAGAAACGGATAGGACTACAGATACCTCTAATATTGATGGAATTTCGGTATCTCCAATTACTAGAAGCAGCGAAATTGCTCCTGATCAAAGGGTGAGTGGAATTGCATTAATTTTTATAGCATGTATTCTGTAGTCCAGTTAGTAGATTGCCATCTATAAGATTCATTTATTTGATACTAACTAGTGCTGGACAATTGAGTTCAGTTTTGTGTCTGGTCTGAGTGTCTGTTCCTTTTCACATATGAGTTGAAGGTAGTTTCTGTAAAAGAATTTAATCTGAACTTTAATCTGTGAGTTCAGAACTGGTAGACCTTTACCTTTCAACCATTTGATAAGCATGCTTCATTTGTTTAAATTTTGTGAGCTCTTTGTAACTTTTGTGAAAACATAAAATTGAACAGGTTTCTTTCTTGATCCTTCTTTGGCTGAAGTAGGTGCTGGATATGTTAGTGGCAGCAACTCTTTCTAAACATCATTCAGAGAAATTGACCAAGTTTAGCCCAGATTTGTTTTGTACCAAATCTAGTTTTAGTATGTATACATGAGATCCATGCATTTTAAATTCTAATGCCAAATTTGTGGTATGAATTGACAAGGAGTTTGTACTCTTCAACCACATCCAGGTAACAGATTGTCAACATGCTACCTGGAGTCCACAATCTCCTTGTATATATTGATGGTATTTGCAACTGTGATAGAGCCTAGGAACATTATAGAATGGTATATGAAACTGAATAAATTATCTATTGCATCCTGATGACAGTCATCACCATGCTAAGTGCTGCTGCTATTATCTCACTGCAGGCTTTGGACGAAAGGTCCAACGCTGTATTTAGAGCTCCAGTTGATGACACTCAGGTAGTTTCTCATCTTTTCACTTGGTAAAGGGAGCTATGAGAAGTAACACCAGGTTTGTAAGAAAATCTAAACCTGGAGCTTTTTCAAATTTTAGGATCTATTTGATGACTCTGAACGAACAGGCAGTAAGAAAGAGATGCTTGATGACCCAGCCTCTAGTCCTTTGGAAGAAGTAATGGCACCATCTCTCCTTGCTTTGAATTTGAAGTTTGATTCTGCCCCTCCAGATTTAATGTAAGTGGTTCTGGAAAGTATCTATGCTTGCAAATCTAGACATGTTTTACTGCAATCTGGGCTTGATAAGCTCCAATTTGTTCTTTGGCGAAGGATCACATGTCCACAAACAGAAAAGTCTATTTGATTATTGTCATTGATTTGTGATGCTAAAACTAAGTCATCATCCTTATTACAATAAACTCCAGAAAATAAATATATATATTTTTCTTTTAACAGTTCCTCAGATGAGGAGGACAATGACAAGGAGAATATAAATCCATATACAAAAGAAGGTGGTGACGGCTGCAGTTCTCCAAAGGGAGACCCAGTTAAAGCATTTGTTGATGATGAAGCGGAGGAAGAAGATGACAGTGATAATGACCTATTACGTTTCGGTGATGAAGAAGACGAAGATATTGATGATTCTGCTGGACTCCACGATATTATTGCCACTGATTACAAAGAAAAGCCAATTGATAAAGAAAAGCGGAATGAACTTCATCAAAAGTGGCTTGAGCAGCAGGATTCAGCTGGAACTGAGAATTTGCTGCAACGGTTAAAATGTGGTGTAGAACAAAAGGAGACAATGTTAGTCGATGATGAACTAGAAAGCGATGAGTGTGATGAAGACGTCAATAATATCACTGACATGGATGCAATTCCTAAAAGTTCTGCTCGACTAAATTCAAAAAAAGCAAAGCAAATAATAATGCAGATGTTTGTGGATAAAGATGACGTTTACTTATCTGATGAAGATGAGGAAACTGAAAAGAGGCTTGTAAAGCAGCGCATGCTATATAACTCTGTGAGTTTGCAATGTTGTTAGGTTTGACAACACTGACACAGCACATTAGCCTTCATGTTATATTCTGTGATTTAACAAACATTTTCTTTTCATGTTGAATTTTCTTTCATCTTTTTGAAAACTTACTCAGCTTTAAATATGAACAGGAGCTGACAACAGTAGTATCACCTATTGAGGATGAAAGTTCCAGTGAGTTATTTGGACTTATAAAGAAGCTTAATACTGTGTCTGACAATAAGAGAAAAGCAAAAGCATCCTGTAGGTGTTATTTCAACATTTAAATACTTGTTTATTATGCTTTGTTTGTAAAATGGTGAAGTACTTGCTTATGATGCTTTAATTGTCAGATTTATTACTTTTCATTGCTATTGCTAATTTACAGCGTTCTTTGATACAGTACTAGGGGATCAAAAGAAGGAAAGCTCTCTGAAGGTAAATTTTGTCTTAAATTACTTTATGACTTGGGACATGAAACTGAGGTTGGGTGTAATTTATCCATGTATACAGTGCTATCGAGAAACATTTATCTAGAACTTTTAGGATGATGTTTAATTGTAGTCTACTCTATTTTGAGATACTAGCTTATCCCTCTCCATTTACTGATTTGGGATTGAAGAAGTGATTAACAATGGACTTCACTCCTCAGTGTCGTTCTATACTTACCAGATATTAGCATGTCAGAGCTGTGTCTGGGGAATATATTTTCATTTATTTTGCATGTCCTATCAAAGGTACCATTGGGTACTCTAAGGCCTTTGGGGCTCTGTTTTTGGTTCCGTCAGTTGTATTCAAATTCTATGGTCTAACTTTTTCATAGCTCTTCCTTTTTCTTTTTCCCCATTGCTTCTTCATCTATTTCCTTTATTAGACATTGTATGACTAATACTCTGTAAATATCTGCTGATTGTTTTACTCTGTAGTCCTCTTTTCTTGGACGAGTTACAAATCATCTTCCATCGTCCCATAAACAAAGTTCAATCATAGTTCGTTCTTTCATCTTTGGACGGGATGACAGCAATAGCCGAAGCTCAATGTCAATGTCAGAGGATTCTTCAGATATGGTAACGTCTTCATTGAAGCTTTAAATTTGTGTGTCTGATGTTTTGCATCACCCATTTGCCAACTATGTTGTAGTTTTGGGATGTTGACTAAGTTGCGTTTTTTGGTTTCATGTTGGATGCTTGAATTTTTTGTATTTATTTTTATTTTCATCAAATCATTGGGGAAAGAGACCTTTTTTTTTTTTGGGG
>MCJB01025302.1:170134-188690 GCA_002018475.1 Nicotiana obtusifolia | reverse complement strand
GATCGAAGGGTCGTTTCGAACCCTCGTGATGCTCGGTATGTCCGTTGTGCCGACTCATGTTCAAAAGTCAATGGCACTGCTCTAACTGTACCTTGCGTGCAGACCCCTCACCTAACCTGCAGTATTTCCACTGACTCTGCAAGACTTTTACCAAACGTGTGTGGGTTTCACCCACTACGCAACGACACTATAATGATTGTAAGGGACACCACGTGGGCAACCTGGGGGGGGGGAGATTTTTTCCTATATATATGTGTAGTGATGCATTGGGTAGAGGAGGTTTTTTCTCTGGCAACAAAAGGCAAAGAAACAAAAGGCAATATATTGATTATCTAGATTCACAATTGTAATATCTTTGATCTCTTATCATATACTTGTTTTCAATCGAATTTGTCACTTACCTATCATTTCCCACGTTCAAAATTCAATTGATTTGTTTCCAATTTTTGGGGCAAACAATGTTATCGGTGCACTTTTAATTACATCTATTCCTCTAGACTAAAGGAATTTATTGCATATTGCTTCAATCATCACTATGACTTTCTTAGGGAATACAAATATATGTGATCAATAGATATGTATGAAGAACAATATACTTTAAATCAATTATGTTCTCCCTGCATACGATAACAATTTTGAGGTCCATGATGTAATTATGCCTATCATCTTGTCCACCAATGGATGAAACTACATAACATACATCATTTTTGTGCTTAATAGAATCCCCCTGTATTCAATTGGAAGATCTCTTCTAGTGAAACTAATTTTATCTAGTATTATGTGTTGAATCACTATGCGTACTCCGCCAAAGTAGATGAAACTTTTATCTTTCTTTGCTTTTAGACCAGAAACACTAAAATACTCCTTAAAATAATATTTAAACATATGTATAGAAACCTCATCACCCCTACAAAAATAGCAGCAGATCATCTCTAAAATCAAGTTGCACTACTTTTAATTTTTCACTTCTTGGATGGCGGTTGAAATCTGGCTACACCTTAGTGTAATAAGTACTCTGTTTAAATAAACTATGACAAGTACAAACAAGAATGGGAAAGAGGATTGAGGCAGGATTGCGTTGCCTCAACCCTTTTTTCTTTTTTTTCTTTTTTTTTTTTTTTGCAGAAAAATGGACGATAAGTCTTCGATTTATCATGATTGAGTATGAAACAGTTGTGGCACAGTTTATTATCCATTTGATAAATATAGCATAAAAGTTTATATGAATCATGATTTGCTCAAAAACTCTACTCTAAAGAATCATATGTTTTCAGTATGTATAGCTTTCATACATCTCGAAGATATTTCTTTTCTCCCATATACTTTTACTAGTTCATGCCTCAAGATGCTATATCTGAGGATGATCCTTCTTGGAATAAAAGCAGCGTGGCAGCTATCACTAATGTTATCCACGACCCTTTCTAATTCAAAGTTAAGCACTTTAGATAGAATCTTATACATCACTGTACAACATAAAATTGGTTTACATTCCTTTGCTAAGGTTGGATTTTTAACTTTGGAGATCAGTGTAAAATTGATTGGCTTATAAACCTTAGCACTGTTAAAGAACTATCTAGCTGCACTGATTACATCTTCTCCTATAAAAGGCCATGATTTCTTATAGAAAAAATAATTAAAGTCATCCCATCCTGGAGCTTTTGTGTCATTTATGCCTCTAATTGTTGAACACATCTTTTCCCATATTATTGGTTCAATTAGTTTCAGTTGTTGATCTCTATCCAATATTGGCCCTTCTTTAATTATCCCTGGATTTATTGTTGGTATTTGTTCAATAACTGTACCCAATAATTTATTGTAGAAATCCACTATTTCTTCCTTCACTTCCTACTCTGTTTGCACAAGATTTCTGCTGAGTTTATCAGTAATATAAAAGTTATTTGAGAAGTTTCTTACTTCAAAAAAGCGTAAAAATAAGCAGTGTTTGAATCCCCAAGTTTTAACCACTGATTCCTTGACTTTTGTTTAACAATGATTTTATCTATTTACCCTCATTTCTCTAGTTGAATCCTCAGCTCTTTTTCCGTTTCAAAAAAATATTAGTGAATGGTTTGTATCTCTCATTTGTTCTTGTGCCTATTTTATCTGACTTATAATTAATTGCACTTTATCACTAACTCCTTCAAATTCTTCGGTCTGTAACATTCTTAATTCATGTTGTACTAATTTCAGCTTCAACCACACTTTCTTCATTCCATCACAGTTTACTGGTGAACTTCAAGCATTATCCACCACCCTCATGAACTCAAGAAGATCTGCTACATTGTTATAGAATCTGTATGGCCTTGGACCACCTTTTATTGCATCTTCAAACTGTATGCTCAAGGGTGAACGATCAAAAATGAAAGGGTCCATAACAACACTTCCTATCGTCACATGGCGAGCGTAAAACACAACACAAAATAATGCTCGCTAGCCAAAGATAGTATAGTTTAATTATCGTCTCCACATGGATTGGATTGAAATAATGTTCAAATAATTTCTGGCTTAAATGCTATTCAGAATTATTAATATTTTGGTTAGAATGATTATGAACTAAATTAACTATTAAAACTACAGCAATTAATCATTGATCACAGAAAGAGAAGATTTAGCAACACTGAAATAATCAATGGGAGAAATAAGGGTCGTGACTAGATAGGTGCAAAATCACTATTCGGGATCTAACTCTAGTTCAATTTACTCTAATTTTCTAATGATTCTTACGAATTCACTCGATGATTAATTCAATCATATAGCCAAGGCTCCTCTCTCGATTAAATCTGAATTCTTAGAGGTAAATTACTGTAAAGCACTATGAAGATACGCAAGAACACGTTAATGGACTAGTCTTTAGGAAAACATCTCTTGAATATTCTCTTAACTTGATTCAATCAACAATTCAACAAGCTCTTTCGATTACTTAAAAGAATCACTGAATTAAACCAAACAAAATAGTGCAAAGATAATCACCTAAATTATTCCTCTTTAGATTATATAATTCGGTGAACAAAATTACAATCGTGAGACATTCGTTTGGTCTCCTACTGCTATCTATGCTAGCTTGAAAGTTATGGCTACTCTCTTGTTTCTTGCTGAACGTCCTTCCCAATACAGGCTTCGCAACCATCTCTGCTTGCATTTTTTGAAAAAAGTTTGGTAGGGGCTGCCAAGCTTGACTAATAGAATAGGGGAGACCATTCTCAAGAACCAAAAAGACTGGGCTAAGGGAAGCCCTATGAGTCACTGAAACAACGGCAAGAGTGCCCTTTTTCTATCAATAGAGGGAGAAAAAAAGGGGCTTTGCTCCCTTTTACAATATGAAAAGAAAGAGTGTTGCTACTAAGCTAAGCTGTTGTTGCGGAACTCGGTATAAGTATTTTTCTGCTTCCGCCTTTCTAGGCTTCACAATAGCTCCCCCTTTTCTTTTCCAATTCCTTCTTTTCATTCTACTTAGGTGGAGCAATCCGAACTCTCGACAGAATATAAAAGAGGACACCAAGACTGTGTAAACACCTCAACAAACTCATGTGGACACTCCTCAGCCCGAGGACAATCTCTCAAATACACATGTTGATGTTGTTGACCCATTTTTCTTTTCTTTGCTGATTCCTCTCAATGAAATTTTTCATGTTGCACTAAGTTACTTACGAATGTATACATGCGGTCCGGGAACACTTTGGGGTGAACACCCATACGAACAAGTCAATTCAAAGCTCCAAAATAAATTCATGCAAATTACTAGAGTTAAAATCCATAAATATCATCAAAATACCATATCCGTCAAACCCTAAAGTAAAATACTCCATAATTATGGAGGAAGTCATCACAGATAGAGCTAAAGAATAAGAAAACATGAATTCAATCCAAAGGTGTTGAGTTGAGGAAAGAATGATGAATCCTTGTGCCTTAAATTCTCCAAAGCTCTTCCAATCTTCCATAGGTCCAAAGTCCTCTAAAAATCACTTTTTTGGTATATTTACCATGTAGGAACTTGTCCAGACAAAACTACCCTCTCTGAGCCGAAGTGGGAAAAGTTAGACGAAAAATTACACTACCGCGACACCCGGGGCGGCGCACCATACGCCGCATTAGTGGCAAAGTTCAGATGCCTATTTTTCCACTCTACAGAAATTTTGTACTAGCACCCCACGCGCACGGCGCGGGGCTGTAGTATATTTTTCTCAGAGTAAACTTTTTTTTTGACATCCAGACCGTGTCCTCGACCCCCGAACGTAATTCCGACTTAATTTCTTGGGCTTCTACTCAGACTTTAAAGCTCCAAATAGTCCATTTTAGGTCCAAACGTGTTTGTTCACTCGAAATCACATCCTAAACAACATAACACACATAATAGGACCAAGTACTAATAATTAGGCGCAAACACATTCAAAATATAGCAATTAGAGTGTAAACTATAGCCAAAATACGGGTTTCTAGCCTACCATCAACATCCTACACTTAAACCATGGCTCGTCCTCGAGCAATCACACTGTACTTTAAAAAGAATAATTAAAGAAGACTAAGCACCATACCGTAACATCCTAGCCTCAAGACTCAACTCACAAGCACCGCGTATTTTTTAGCAACATGCTCACTTACTTTAACAAAAAGTCCAAAGACATTATCTTTCCTTCACAAGTCATGTGCCCTCACACAAACAATAAATAATAGTTCCATACTCAACAAAGTTCAAGAACAAATAGGAACTCAAGATAGACATAATTCACTCACTCTCAGAATTAAGATTCATGTGCCACAGAAGACGTACCATAGGCTTGCCCGTAATATAATACTTTACTAATTCGAGCTCACTCAGTCAAAGATCAAGTAGGCCTTTATTTGGTTGTAATGTAGGCTGCGAAACGGGTATGATACATTTGGATATAATGATTACATCTCCCTGAGTACTTTAATACATATATATTAAAAATTCAAACCCTACACTTATGTTGAACCAAACCCTAACCTTCACAACATAATAGCATCAAGCTCCCAATTTCCTTAAGCAAAATAAGATGAGAACTACCACTAGCAAGGAATCAGTTTTTTCTTTCTAATACATACACATATTCTCTCTCTTTTTCTTTTGAAGGTTCTATTTTTTTTTCAAGCAAATTCACTCTTTTTTTCCAATTCCTTACATTTAACTTCCATAATTTTTCAAATATTACACATTTTCCATTTTTCTTAGTTGCACTCAAAAATCCAATCATACCTCTACTAGGATTTTAACAAGCTCATAACAATTTCTAGTGCTCGAGAGAGGTAAATGGTTCAAACATATAGTTAGTTCCAACAAAGGAGTTAGACTTGTAATGTGGTTTCCAAAGAAATAGGATTACATGCTTAAGATGGCTAATTAGTGTTACGCCCTATATTTTCGTACGTGAGAGTACGTCGTGAGTCAATTGATCTAAGTTCAGAAATGAGATCGTCTTTGAAAGTACATAAAGCATGTTAATCATGTTATCTTGGAGGTTACAAATATTTAAGATCATGAATAATAAGAACCAAAAGGGTTGAAAGGCTTAGAAGCTAAACAAATTGAAGAAAATAAGTTTCGTCGAATGTTGACAAGTTGGGAATGTTATAACATGTACTTTTGGGGTGATACTATGGTGCTTAACATGATAAAGAGGTTTTGTCATGAGTTATTTTAGTCGTATGATAGTCGTGTATTACAATTTGAATTCAAGCGAGTTGTGGAACAAAAGTTGGCTAAGGTCATCACAAGCTACATTTATAAATGTGCTGAAAATTAGGTCAAATATAGCTGAGATTTTCTCCCAATATGCTTGGAATTATGATGGTAGGCTAGAATTGCATATTTTAGTCTCTTATTGTACTCTAATTCACTGCACTTTATTCGTGTTTAAGCTTTAATTGATAGTGTTTTGCACTTCTTGTGTGTTTTATGCCTTGTAGGAGTGATTCTGAGCTATGTAGATATGGTAGTATGAATTAGAGTGATTTGGAGCTTTGAAGTCTGAGTAAAAGCCCAAAGGATCAAGCGGGGATCGTGTTCGGGGGTCGAGGATCAAGTCTGGACGTCAAAAATTGAAGTTCGGTCTGTACTTTGAGAATTCCCCACTGCCGCGACGCATGGGGCGCTGCGCTTGTGCAATCCTCTGCTGTGTAAAAAATTAGCTTTCTGGATTTCCCCATTAATGCCCCACATGGTGCATTGCCCCCATGCGGCACGCCTGTGCAATTTTTATAAAGTTATTTTCCTATTTCGGTTAGGAAAAGGTGATTTCGTCTGGGCCCGACCCTACTTGATATAAATACATGGAAAAAAATTAATTTTTGGATTTTGGACACATATTCGACCTAAGGAGGCTAAAGAGGAGTTGGAAGAACAGAAGCACAAGGACTTCATCATTTCTTACTCACTCAAGACCCGAGTTTGGATAGAATTTATGTTTTTTTATACTTTAATTTTATTTGTGATGAATTGCTCCATATCTATGGAGTAGTTCTCTTTAGGGTTTGACGGATTTGGTGTAGTGATAATTGTTTGTGGATTATAAATCTATTTTTATGTATTGAAGCATTGTTGGATGATTTAACTGTTGCATCTATATTCACTTGTTCATGTAATCGAGTGAGGCATAACTTGTGATATCTTTGCATTATATTGTTGGTTGAGCTCATTAATTCTTCTTAGTAATCGAAAGAGGCTAATTGAATTATTGATTAAACCTAGTTAGGAGAATAATCGAAAGAGGTTTTCCTAAAGACCAATCCACTACGCATTCTTGCATATCTTCACGTGATTAAATTGGTTCATCTCGTAAGGTTGAGACTTAATCTAGAGAGGAGTTTTTTATTGAACGTTTGAACTAATAATTGAGTAAATTCGAGAGACTCACTTGAACATTAGAAGTGAATTATCTAGAGTTAGATCCCAAATAATTATCTTGCACCTATCCTATCAACCCCGGTTTCCTCCCACTGATATTTTCCTTACTTAATTTTTGTTTATCATTAGTCAATAGCTTTAGACCCTTAGTTAATTTTAGTTAGAAATCATAGAAATCTCAATTGCTGATCATCTTGAATAGCAATCAAGCTAGAAACTACAAGAATACTGTTTAAATCCAATCCCTGTGGATACAATATTATAGTATACTATATTTGATTAGAAAGCAGAATTTAAGTGTGTGTTTTGAGCTCGTCAAATTTTAGCGCGGTTGCCAAGGATTAGCAATCAATAGTGTTTGAAATAGTTTATAGTGCTAATTTTAGGAATTTTTCTTTTTATTTTATTTTCCCTTTTTACGGTTATCTTTGACTATGCGCAAGTTACAGGTTGAGGTTGGTGCATGACTCGAGCTTCTGCGAAATAAGTGCTACCATACGAGCAAGAGATAGAAAAACAATTGTGACAGCTGAGGAAAGAAAGAAATCTCATCGACCGTTAGAATAGGTTGAGCATCCTCAACCAAAGAAACTATGGCTGGAAACAGTGATGATAATGTGGATTTGGCAGCAAGAAAGGCATCCCAACGAAGAGAACAAGCTGCACGAGATGCTAAGGAAGCAGTCATTAGAGATGTACAGATTATCTATGAAGAAGAGAGAAGTCGGCGAATTGCTCAGAATCAACCCTTGGCTGCAGACCAATTCGGAAATATAGCTCCCATGCCTTGGATACCACTTGGTGATTATTCTAGACTGGTCTACAATCAAGGATTTTCAAGTGTTAGACAACCTCCAATTGCAACAAATAATTTTGAGCTGAAGCAAGGGTTGCTTCAAACCCTTCAGAATTGTTGTGTCTTCAGAGGGAAGCCAAATGAAGATCCAAACCCACATTTACTGGACTTAGAGCAAATTATGAACACCTTTCAATACAATGGTGTGTCACAAGATGCAGTGTACTTAAAGGCATTCACACTTAAGGATGATGAAAGCAGTACCAGAAAATTCCTTGATAAATATTTCTCCTCAGCTAAGACGGGCAAGTTTAGAAGAGAAAACCATAACTTCTGCTAGAAAGATACTGAAACTGTTTTTGAAGCAAGGGAGAGGTTTCAGGAGATCGTTCGAAAGTGTCAACATAACTGAATTGAACTCTGGATGCAACTCCAGGACTTTTGGGATAGATTGACACCAGCCTCGCGTAGAATATTGAGCAATGCAGTCGTAGGCTCATTAATGAAGAAGACTCCAGAGAGGATAGTTACAATTCTTGATGAGTTATCTGAAGATGCAAATCAGTGGCCCTCTGAGAGTGCTAAAAGAAGAAGATCGACTGGTGTTCACCAGGTTGATGCTAATACATCTGTACAGGGACAGCTTGACGCTATGGCTAAAGAAATACGGAAGTTAACCTTAGCTTCGATACCAAATAAGACTCACGCGGCCTGTGATGTATGTGGAAGGGGACACCCATACTCATGAGTGTCAAGCATTAACTGAGGAAGTGAATGTTGTGGTAAATTATAACTTTAATACAATAGGTCAGAAACACCCCGAATTTTCATGGAGTTCAGCTGGTGGAACTACAAATGTGTGGCAACAAAACAACCCCAGATTTTAGGGACAAGGAGCTCCAGCTTACCACAATCAGTAGAGGTAGCAATTTCAGCCCCAACAGGCTATTCAACCTGGTCTAGAAGATCTAATCAAGGCCTTCATTATCAAGACAGATGAGAGGCTGGACGCCCATGGAGCAACTATCAAAGAGTTGGGCACATCTTTTGCGAAACTTGGAAAGACAAGTGGGACAGATTGCAACAATATTATCTGAGAGGGCTCCAGGAACTCTCCCCACTGGTACTGAGAGAAATCCCAAAGAAACAGTGAATGCTGTAACTTTGAGAAGTGGGTAAGTGTTGAAAGATCCCACCCTGATCTAAAAAGAGGTGATACTTGCAAAAGAAGTGGGGAGCAGCTGAAAATTGATGATGACAAGAAGAAGAAAGGCTCGATAAAAGCTGAGAAAAAGAAGAAGGAAGAAAAGTCAAGAAGGGAGGAACATGAGGAGAGCAAACATATGCCTGCTTTACCTTTCCCCTAAAAGCTATATAGAGAAAGCTGGACAACCAGTTTGGGAGATTTCTGGATGTGCTGAAATAGGTTAATGTGAACTTACCATTCACAAAAGTGCTTTCACAAATGCCTGCTTATGCTAAATTCGTGAAGGACATCCTTACAAAGAAAAGGAAAATCAAGGAGACCTCAGTGGTCAAGCTCGAAGAGCATTGCAACACGATATTGCCAAACAAACTCCCACAAAAGTGTGGAGATCCAGGGAGTTTTACTATACCTTGCTTATTAGGAACTATTAATTTTGATAAGTCTTTATGTGATTCTGGTGCCTCAATTAATCTAATGCCTCTATCTATTTATAGGAAACTAGAGAAGGAGATTGGAGAGATAAGGTCTGCATCCATATCTCTGCAGCTGGCAGACCAAACGACTATAATACCCAAAGGGATAGTGGAAGATGTGTTAGTTCGGGTGGATAAGTTCGTATTTCCTTTAGACTTTATAGTGGTGAATAGGGAGAAGAACAAGGAGGTCCCCCTCATCCTAGGAAGACCATTCTTAGCAACAGATAGAGCTATATTGGATATACACGAGAGAAAACACATGCTTAGAGTGGGTGAGGAGACTATCTGTTTAAGATGGATGTAGAAAAGGGCTGCAAGAAGAAAAACTTGCTGCAAGTGTTGAGTAGAAAGTGAAGGGCTCGAAAGAGAAGACTGCAATGAGTGAGAAAGATAAGTGCGGGGTGTACCTTAAAAAGCTTAGAAGAAGCTGTCCGCATGGATGTGTGCATTAGTTCGGGCGCGAAGAATAGAGCCCGACTTCGACTCAGACCTCGACCAGACATTCAGGGAAGTTTCTTTTACCTTATGCTTTTTAATTGTGTGTCATAGGGACATGCCACAACTTAAAGTGTGGGGTGGGAGATACTTGTATGTATGTATATTAGTTTTAGTTTTCGTTAGTTGTAGTAGTTAGAGATAGAAAAAAATCAAAAAAACATAAAAATTGAAAAAATTTTAATATTTTTCGATTTTTTCCGATGATGGATATCATTCGACAGGTTTCTTGAGGAAGTAAAGTAGAAATAAAAAGACAAAAAGATTTTCTGTTGTAGGTAGTTTATTAATTCTCCCTTGGTTTTTCTTTGTGTCGCGGTTCTTTTCCAAGGGTTTTGTTTGAACCCGGTGTAGTTAGTTTTTATTCTTTTAGGAGTAGGAAACCTTGTGCTCTGATTTGAATGGAAGGCAATATCTCTTGGCTTTATTACCCCTTGAGAATATTGAGTGCTTTAGTGTGACGCTTAGGTTTAGTTTTTTACTCTTGTATAAGTACCTTTAATTGTATGATCTTAACTTTGCTTAACTTCTTTGACTAGAGTATCTTATTAATCCAATCCTTAGTGAGTTATGCCATGTGTGTGTGAGGTTTTGTGTTATTCCGTGCATTACATTTGATATCTAGAACTTGCCCCGTGTGTTTGCAAAGCGAAATAGTAGTTGTATTAAGTCTTGGAAGTGATATAGACATTTTTTTGTTGAGCCAGTATATACTTTTACCCACCTAATTATTATGTATCGTAGTTAACCACTTTGATCCAATAATCTTGTTTCTTTGGCAACCACATTACAAGCCTTATCCATTTGTTTGAATTGACCATCTATTTGAACCTTGTACCTCTCGTGAGCACTTGAATTTGGTATGAACTTTGTAAAAGTTGAAGTGTGGGTGGTTGATTTGGCTTTTGAGTGGAAGTAATGAAATAAGGAGAAAGGTGCACTGTATTGAAAAAGTAAGAGCCACTTGAATTGAAATAGAAAAGAAAAAAAAGAGAAAAGAAACAATATCGTATTGTTGTGCAAAATATTCTTTGATAGTGGTAACTCTTGATGTAATTGTGCTTAAAGAAGTAGGGAGTTAATATATATCGATGTGAAGGTGGAGTTTTGATTTGACATAAGTATAGGGTTTTGAACAATGAAATGTATATATTAAAGTGCTTAGGGAGGTGTAGTTACTCTTATATCTAAATGTATCCAACCCATCATGTAGCCTACATTACAACCAGTTAAAGTCCTACTTGATCCTTGGCTGAATAAGCTCAATTAGTAGAGCAGTACACTACGGGCAAGCCTATGGTACGTCTTTTGTGGCATATGAATGTTGTTTCTGAGAGTGAGCAAATTCTTTCTATCTTGAGTTCCTAATTGTTCTTAATTTCTATTGTGTTTGGAACTACTCTCTATTGTTGTGTGAGGGAACTTAATTCATGAAGGAAAGGTAATTCTTGACCTCTATGTTAGAGTAAGTGAGTGGGATATAAATAATGTGTGGTGCTTTTGAGTCAAATTTTGAGGCTAGGATGTTACGGTATTGTGCTTAATCTGTTTTAAAT
The DNA here is from genome assembly GCA_002018475.1 of Nicotiana obtusifolia. Classification (NCBI taxonomy): domain Eukaryota; kingdom Viridiplantae; phylum Streptophyta; class Magnoliopsida; order Solanales; family Solanaceae; genus Nicotiana; species Nicotiana obtusifolia. The sequence goes on along the minus strand of MCJB01025302.1, from coordinate 177,298 downwards.
ATTCTTGGTGTGATGAGTTGTGAGAGTTGTTTAAAAAGGCTGTGTTCTATATTTGATTGCTCGAGGACGAGCAAGGGTTTAAGTGTGGGGTGTTGATGGTAGGCTAGAATTGCGTATTTTAATCGCTTTTTGCACTCTAACTCACTGCACTTTATTCGTGTTTGAGCTTTAATTGGTAGTGTTTTGCATTTATTGTGTGTTTTATGAATTGTAGGAGTGATTCCGAGCTATGTAGATGCTGTGGAATGAATTCGAGTGATTTGGAGCTTTGAAGTCTAAGTAAAAGCCTAAAGGATCAAGCTGAGATCATGTTCGAGGGTCGAGGACCAAGTCTGGATGTCAAAAATCGAAGTTTGGTCCGTACTCTGAGAATTCCCCACTGCCACAGTGCGTGGGACACCATGCTTGTGCAATCCTCTACTGCCTATCAGAAATTAGCTCTCTGAATTTTCCCACTAATGCCCCGCATGGCGCGTCGCCCCATGCGTCGTGCCTGTGCAATTTTTACAGAGTTATTCTCCTACTTCGGCTAGGAAAAGGTGATTTCTTCTGGGCCCGACTCTACTTGGTGTAAATACATGAAAAAATAGTATTTTCTGGACTTTGGACACATATTCGACCTAAGGAGGCTAAGGAGGAGTTGGAAGAACAGAAGCACAAGGTTTTCATCATTCCTTCCTCACTCAAGACCCGAGTTTGGATCGAATTTATGTGTTCCTATACATTAATTTTATGTGTGATGAATTTCTCCATATATACGGAGTAGTTCTCTTTAGGGTTTGATAGATTTTATGCATTGATGATTATTTATGGATTATAAATCTAGTTTTATGTATTGAAGCATTGTTGGATGATTTAACTATTGCATCTATATTCACTTGTTCATGTAATCGAGAGAGGCATAACTTGTGATATCTTTGCATTATATTGTTGGTTGAGTTTATTAATTCTTCTTAGTAATCAAAAGAGGCTAGTTGAATCATTGATTAAACCTAGTTAGGAGATTAATTGAAAGAGGTTTTCCTAAAGACCAATCCACTACGCATTCTTGCATATCCTCACGTGCTTAAATTGGTTCATCTCGTAAGGTTGAGACTTAATCGAGAGAGGAATTTTTTACTAAACGTTTGAACTAATAATTGAGTAAGTTCGAGAGACTCACTTGAACATTAGAAGTGAATTATCTAGAGTTAGATCCTAAACAATTATCTTGCACCTATCCTATGAACCCCAGTTTCCTCCCACTGATATCTTCCTTACTTATTTTTGTTTCGATTGTCATTAGTCAATAGCTTTAGACCCTTAGTTAATTTTAGTTAGAAATCATAGAAATCTCAATTATTAATCATCTTGAATAGCAATCAATCTAGAAACTACAAGAATACTATTTAAATTCAATCCCTGTGGATACGATATTATACTATATTATTTGATTAGCGAGCGGAATTTAAGTGTATTTTTTGCGCTCGTCAAATTACGGGATGATCCACCTACCAAATTGATGATCAATGAGCCTGGCTTCTAACGCATTAAACCGTTTGTCGATAAGACATCTGAGTAGAGAGATATTCACATTTTCATGAGACTACGCGAGCAGCTCCCAATGGGACCCACTTAGGCGGTGGACGACCCTTGAACATTTTAAAGGGTTTGGACACCTCATTTTTGGTTATTTTCGACCAAGGACAGTTCCCAAATTCTCTCAACACCTCTCTAATGATCCTCTATGGTTCCAAGTCGAATCCAAGGTGGTTTTACTTAAACCTAGCCTCAAAAGTTAGCCAAAGTGAAGAAGAAATTCTCTATGGTGTTGTGATGTATTAAAGGGTGATTGTAAGCTAAGGGAAGCTTTTGTTTGAGTTTGTTCTGACTATTTAACGTATTTATAACACCCTATTTCTTGAGCTTAAGCTTATCTATGTTTTGGTTAAGTTATTTGGATGAAGAATTACAAGATAGAACTTGAAGTTGTATAAGAAGTTGTTGTCTCTTGTTGGACTACTTTAGAGTTGTGTATATGACTTCATATGGCTGGAAATCGTGGGGAATAGCTTGGTTATAATGTTCTTATTGTTTTTATGCTTATCAATATGTTGAGTATGTCGATGATGTTATAAATAGGAGAAGAAGCAACCATACAATACCTAGAAGAGTTCCATGTTGTTGTTATGTCTTGTTGGGTTGTTTGATATTATTTTTATGATGGATATAAGGTTGGAATGTCATGTCAATATATATGTTTATATGTTGGAACTGTTGATGGTGTTGTAAGTATATGGGAGATGGAAAAAGAGTTGGGATTTGGTTCCAATCCAAGCTTGCCGTTCGTCGTGTTAAATAGTAGTTTCGTTGGTGACATTTGTGCACTTGTTGTTGTGTAGATTGATTGGTGTTGTTGGGCTGTTGCGTTTGTTGTGGTGGTGAAGGTATATAGTTGAAGGTTGTATGTTTTCTTGTTGTTTTGATGGACTTGGGGAAAGCAAGGAAAACAAGGGAGATGCTGTCCGTTTTAATATAAAATAAGATTGTCATTCGTTGTGCGATAGTTGTATCATTCGTAGCTTAATGATAGTATTATTATCATTTTTGTAGATTAAGGTGTGATGAGACGAGTTCAATGTGGTCATTGGACAGACAGTGATAAGGTATGTTAAGGCTATCCCTTCTTTTCTTTTGGCAGATCCATATGATACAGCGAAACGAGCAAACACGCATCATTCATAAATGACTCTATTCATAGAAGTACTAGGAGTTCCTATGTTTTTGATTCCCCACGTGTCCTGTTATTATATCATCTGTTCATGGATATCGGATAATACATAAGTTGATAAAGTTTATTTCATGATATTAACCGAAGGCACATTGATCTTATGACATCCCGAGAGATCTTATTAACTTACTTCTTATGCATTGCATTCATTTATACATATGCATTGATCCATGACCAGATGGCGTTATATACGTGTATATTACATGTATATGGGGTATGGGGAAAGGTTATGGCATTATATACGCACCACTTCCTGATCAGTTGGTATACATTGATGATTTCGCCCATAGAGGCCGAGATGATATGATGGGATGCCCTCAGAGGCTTGATGATGTTATGTACGCATATACCTATGCATGATATGAGATTTACATGCACATCCATGACATTATAAATGTTTCATGATTCACAGAGCTATTAAGATTTATAGGTTGAGCCCTTTACTCCATGTTTCTTTCATGTCTTTTATATACTGCTTTTCATGCCTTACATACTCGGTTCTTTATTAGTACTAACGTCTTTTTTGCCCGGGGACGCTGCGTTTCATGCCCGTAGGTTCCGATAAACAGGTTGACAGTCCTCCTAGTAGGCTATCAGCTCAGCGGAAGGTGTTGGTGCATTCCCCTTGCTCCGGAGTTGCCATTTGGTCAGTATGATTTGGACATGTATTGATTGGTATGGTGGGGCCTTGTCCCGAACTTTATGACGTTTATGTACTCTTAGAGGCTTGTAAACAGACGTCATGTATATGGATACTTGTACGGCCTTATCGGCCTATGTTTTGAGTGTAGAAATGATCTTGTCAGCCTTATAGGTCCATATGTCATATGTATAAGTTTCTATATCATGTTGGGTCGTCCTATGTCTCGTATTCCCTTATGTTTTATTCTAGTTATCTCATGACGGCCCTTCTGGCCAACTTACCTATGATGGTATGATAAGAAAGATATATTATGTTGGTACTCGGTTGAGTAAGGAACTAGGTGCCCGTCGCGGCCTGCGGTTTGTTGCGACAATTAGGATGCACAACAATTAGGTGGGTCAAAGGCATATATCTGGCTTGTTTTGCAAATACACGGGGCAAGTTATAGACATCAACTGACATGCACAGAATATTAACAAAATCACATACACACATTGGCACATAACACACTTAGGATCGAATTTATCCCGACTCTTTAGTCAAAGCTGTAAGCATTTAAATTTTATTGGATTTAAATCCAATAAAATAATTTGGACTATATATTAAATATATTAGTTTTAATAAATATTTTGGGCTAATATAATTGGATTAATTACTCAGGTCCAATATATATAAATTAAATAAATAAGTCTTAATCCATTGGGCTAGCCTATTTAATTAGGCTAAAGTGATGATCCCACTTTATTAAGCCCAAGATGTCATCTTCCTAGATGCCAGTTTGGTGCCATATGACATGGACGCCAAGTCAAGTGGAAGAGCCAATAAGATTATGCCACGTGTCAAAATGACAAAGCATGTCAAGTCACATTAAAAGGCTAATGAAATCGCGCTACATGTGCAAGTGACATGTTCTGGCCAATCAAATGCGGCCTTCTCACACTTCAATTTGATTGGTCGAAAAGAGTTTTTTCTTATCATAACTCTTCCCTCCCATAACTATAAATAGGGGTCTTCATAACCCATAAAAGACATGAAAGTTATAACAAGAAGCAAGAAAGAGCTCGTGGATCAAACGCCGCAAATTTCTCTACAAGTTCAAGCTTCAAGAAATCAAGTTCAAGCTCAAGAACGAAGAACAAATCAAGATTCAAGGAGTATGAGTTCAAATCAAAGTTCGTGTTAGTTGAATTCAAGATCATTGTTCGTGGAAATAACTACATATTCAAGATTAAGCTCAAAGGCCCTTGGATTTATTTACTATTGGAAAGAAGAAACAGAGGATTCATAGAGATTGTACACTCAAATATTTAAAATCAAATACTACGATTGTTGCAATATTTTTCAGTCTCGATTATTTTTCTGATGCAAATTTATTGTCTACAAATTCTGGCACGCCCAGTGGGACAATCTCTACCTCTCATCTCAACTTTTCAATCACCAAAGTTCAAGAACATCAAAATGGCTTCAAAGAAAATCAACTCCAGATAAACTTTCACTAAAGCTACTAATTCCAAGTTCTATGCTGATGTAGAAAACATCCTCAACACTATCTTTGGAAGCTTTAGGCCAGTTATAAGGAGCAAAGTAAGCTCTTTAGAACAACAAACACTTCAAGCATCGTCTGCATCAAGCCTTATTGTCGGATCTTCATCCTCAAAAGGAACAAGATCCTCAACAAGCACGACTCAAAAAGGGAATGATGTCGCCGAAAGGATCGAAAAGGTTCTTGCTCAACTTAGTTTATCTAAGTCCAAGAAACCTTTCATGCAAGCTGATGATGAGGACTTGAGCGGTGGATCTACTTTAGTCTCCATTAATGCGACCTCCAAGCTCTATCCCTATAATGATCTAGTTCATTCTTCGTCCGCTATGGACATCATGCAAGCAATGGTTACTGAAGTTTCTACCATGGAAGAACAACTCGCAAATTTGACGAAAGCAGTTGAAGGCTTGTCAAAGCGCGTGCAAGATCAAGATGCTAAACTTTCCAAGTTAACAAATAAGTTGAATAGCATAGTAGAAGGAGAATCCATACAAACACCTTTAAATCTTCAAAGGTTACTAGAGAAATGGGACTCCTCCGAAAAGCAAGCAACGACAATCAAGGAGATCCAAGTCTCCGCTGAAGATCTAATTCCCACTGAGAAATTGAAGGACTTCATCATAGAGGCTATCAAAGATAAGCCTGATTCGTCGTCCAAATTATCTCTCACATATGCAAAGCCGTATACGCAAAGAATTGATAACTTGAAGATGCATGCTGGTTATCAACCTCCTAAGTTGCAACAATTCGACGGCAAGGGAAATCTGAAACAACATGTAGCACACTTTGTTGAAACTTGCAACAATGCTGGAACATACGGTGATTATATTATCAAACAGTTTGTTCGATTTCTCAAAGGTAATGCATTTGATTAGTACACAGATCTCGAACCTGGATCCATCGATAGTTGGGAGCAGTTAGAGCAAGAGTTTCTCAATCATTTATATAGTACAAGACACATCGTAAGCATGATCGAACTTACAAACGCTCATCAACGAAAGGATGAGCTAGTTATTGACTTCATCAACCGCTGGAGGAGCTTAAGCCTCAACTGTAAGGATCGCCTTAGCAAAACTTCTGGCATCGAAATGTGTATTCCAGCATGCATCGGGGTCTTCGCTATATCGTACAAGGCATAAAGCCCAAAGTATTTGAAGAACTAGCAACTCGTGCACATGATATGGAATTGAGTATGGCTACAAGTGAAGATCAAAGGCTTTCTGGCTTTGAGCCTCATGATGAAATAGAAGCAGAGGATGCTGAGAATGGGGGCAAGTATTTATTTGGAGATGAAACTGAAGAGTCTATGCAAGTTATAGTGCTCCATGACGCATGAGCCTAAACTGAAAGTCGTAACACTCCTTAACGCACGAGCTTAAACTACAAGTTATAATGCTCCTCAATGCACGAACCTAAACTGCATGTTGTAATGCTCCTCAACGCACGATCTTAAACTACAAGTTGTAACTCTCCTCAATGCACAAGCCTAAACTGCAAGTCGTAATGATCCTTAACGCACGAGCCAAACTGCAAGTTATAATGCTCCTCAACACATGAGCTTAAACTGCAAGTCATAATGCTTCTCAATGCACGAGCATAAACTGCAAATTATAATGCTTCTTGGCACAAGAGCCTATATTATACGTCACGAAGCTCCCCAAATTTGAACTAAATCTTTAAGACATGAAGCTCTTCAAATTCAAGCAAAGTCCTCAAGTTGTAAAGCTCTTCAAATTCGAGCAAAGTGTTCAAGTCATAAAGCTCTTCAAATTTGAGCAAAAACTCAAGTCGAAAGCTCTTCAAAGTTGAGCTAAAACTTCAAGTCATGAAGCTCTTCAAATTCGAGTCGAACTTCAAGTAACAAAGCTCTTCAAAATTGAGCAAGTCTTCAAGTTACGAAGCATTTCAAAAAGTAAGCTAAATCTTCAAATTACTACGCTCTTTGACGCATGAGCCTAAACTGCATGTTCCTACATTCCTGGCCCGCATGAGTCTAAACTGTGTACAGCCCAAAAAAAAAGTCCACTAGGTTGAAAACCTCAAAAGAGGCAGCCTAGGCAAAAGTTAGGACATAAAAAAAATCACTCATTCTGAACTACGGTATGACTTGATCCTCTTCACCGAGGTACGTAGGCAGCTTAGAGTTTCATTCTGAGTTCAGTCGTACGCTCTCTGCCCTAGAAAAAAAAAAGAAAGGGGGGGGGGGGG
>MCJB01025302.1:126120-159848 GCA_002018475.1 Nicotiana obtusifolia | reverse complement strand
AGAAAGATCCTGAGACATTGTGATGTGACATTTGATGAGTTTGTCCTATACAAGGACAGAGAGCAGAAGGTTTCAAAGACTAGGAAGCAAGTAGGAGTTGAGATTGAGTTGCAGAAGAGTACACCCAGAGATGTTGCGGAAGAAACTCAACCAACTCCAGACGTTGTTGCTGAAGAACCTATGGTGGAACAAGTGACACCTGAGCAGTTGTTAAGGAGATCATCAAGGACCATCAGAGCACCAGATAGGTATTCACTTTCATTACATTATCTGTTGCTGACTGATGAAGGGGAACCAGAGTCTTTCGATGAGGCCCTACAGGTAGATGATTCAATCAAGTGGGAGCAAGCCATGAATGATGAGTTGAGCTCCCTTGAGAAGAATAACACTTGGGTGTTGACTGAGTTACCTGCAGAGAAGAAAGCCTTGTTGAACAAGTGGGTGTTCAGAATCAAGGCAGAACCAGACGGTAAAAGAAGGTTCAAGGCTCGGTTATTACTTAAAGGATATTCACAAAGGAAAGGTATTGATTATACTGAAATATTTTCTCCTGTTGTGAAGTTAACTACTATCCGAATTCTGTTGAGTATTGTTGCATCAGAGAATTTGCATCTTGAGCAAATGGATGTAAAAACAGCATTTTTACATGGAGATCTGGACGAGGAGATCTATATGCAACAACCAGAAGGATTTGTAGTTCCGGGCAAGGAACACATGGTGTGCAAGCTCAATAGGAGCTTGTATGGGTTGAAGCAAGCACCGAGGCAGTGCTACAAAAAGTTCGACTCCTTCATGACCAAGAGTGGCTTTTGCAGGGCTGAAAAGGATCAGTGTTGTTACTTCAAAAAATACACTAATTCTTATGTGTTTCTACTCTTATATGTGGATGATATATTGATTGCAGGATCCAATATGAGGGAGATAAACAATCTGAAGACAAGTCTGTCTTCAGCGTTTGAGATGAAAGATTTGGGTGCATTGAAGCAGATTCTGGGGATGAGGATTTCTCGGGATAGATCTGCTGGCACTTTAAATCAATCCCAGGAGCAATACATTGAGAAGGTGTTGGCCAGATTCCGGATGAGTGATGCTAAACCCAGGACTACTCCTTTGGCAAAACACATAAAATTGTCAAAGGGGCAGTCACCCAAGACAGCTGAAGAGCGTGAGCAGATGGCAATTATTCCATATGCTTCAGCAGTTGGGAGTTTGATGTATGCTATGGTCTGCACTAGACCTGATATAGCACATGCAGTGGGAGTTGTTAGCAGGTACATGGCGAATCCGGGGAAAGAGCATTGGGAAGCTATTAAGTGGCTTCTGAGATATTTGAGAGGTACATCCAGTATTTCACTTAGTTTTGGCAAGGGCAAAGTGAATCTGCATGATTTTATGGATGCTGATCTTGGTGGTGATGTGGACTAGAGCATGAGCACATCCGGATACATTTACACCATAGGTGGTACAGCAGTGAGTTGGATGTCCAGGCTTCAGAAGTGTGTTGCTCTTTCATCAACAGAGGCTGAGTATGTGGCAATAGCTGAAGCTGGAAAGGAGATGATATGGCTGGCAGATTATCTGGAAGAGTTGGGCAAGAAGCAGAGCGAGAGGATTCTTTATTCAGATAGCCAGAGTGCCATACAGTTGGTGAAGAACCCAGTCTATCATTCGAAGACAAAGCACATTAGAAGACGGTACCATTTCACTCGCAGGGCAGTGGGGGATGGTGATATGTGTTTGGAGAAGATAGAGGGTGCAAAGAATCCAGCAGACATGTTGACGAAATGTGTTGATGTTGAGAAACTGAGGTTGTGCAAAACCTCAGTTGGTCTTCTGTAGTTTGTTTCTACAGATGGTGCAGTGTAGTGAAGATATTGATGATGTTGGGACAATTTTTGGATGACTGAATCAGTCTCCAAGTGGTAGAATTGTTAGGTGTGGAGCCTGATTAATATGTGATGGACTTGAATTATTTCCTTGTATTTTTAGGAAACCCATAATCCCTATAGGTTTAGGAAAACTCATTGTCCCCATAGATTTGGGAAAGGAAAACCTATAATCCTGGTCAAATTGGGAGACCTTTCTCTTATAGGTTTGGGACTATTTGGGATATATATATAGGCTGTACTGTTTATTCTCCTTGTATTGTAAATACCCTTAATTATTAATGTATATAAATTCCGCCGCCGTGGAAGTTTACCCTAACGGGGTGTTACCACGAAATAAGTCTCTCTACCTTAATTTTTCTCTCTTCAAGATTTCTTCATCTTCTTCATCAGTTCAGAATGTTTGAGTGAGTCGATCCTAACACCAATTTCATTATAAAAGTTCTACAGTACCTTGTATTGAGCAATTAAATCTTTATCACTCATTTTGAGCGTGTTTTGCTTAGCTATTCGATATTAATGTAATGTCGCATGAGCTCTTAGCTCCACACTCACATGATTCTGAATTCCTTGACTTTCCAATCTCTATGCTTGCTAGTGGCATTGTGATATTTTCTTGCAATATTGGAAAAAGTGATAATTTTGTTCTTATAGTTATGTCTCTTACAACTATGATAATTATGGTATGTCTTAATTTGACACGCCTTATCCATGTGCATTCTTGAAGCCATAATCTCTCATTCACAACTTGAGTTCGTACAAACTACTCTCACTCGTGTGTTGTTATTTTTGTGCCATTTTATGTATTTTTCTCGACTAATTTAATGATTTATTATATCATCTATGAACTTTATCTTTTTTCCAAAGGTTAATCTACTGCCAATTTTGTATTTTTCATATATTTAGGGGTTGAACTAAATTTAAATTTTCTCTATCTGAATGACTTTGTAAGCTCCTTGTGTCATCAGAGTTGCAAACTTCCCATTTTCAGCATTCAACTTTGTCTATTATTTTTCACTAACCTCATGTTTACGCTTCTCATTTATATTTTTGATAAATATTTTTATCTGACAAGTTATTTTTCAAATCTCAAAAGCACTATTTGAAGAATTTTCATCCCAACATCTTTATGATGTTCTCCAATAGTAGCATGATTTTCATTTCTTGAGTTGCTTCGTCCCTCGTAGATAGCATCCTCAATACCCATTTTTATATATGAATTCAAATGTTCAAAGTACACTTCAACTATCCGATAACTGGAATATTTTTTACAATAACAACGGCTCCAGCATCGGTAGAAACAAGTCTCATTTGTCACCTAACCTCACATGCTTGTACCCAAAAGTAAATAGTCATTCCTATAATCGCACAATTCAACCATAGATTTGAATACCAACGACTTCGATTCAGCCCCATTGACATAGTTAATAAAGTTCATTCTGTCCCAAACCATATATTATTTTAATAGTAAAATATTCTGCTTCATATAGAGGATCTACTTAAACAAAAAAATTTGAACATAAAAAAGGACTGCAACTATAAGGGCTATGAAAAAGCAGAAAATACAACTTAATAATTGTACATATTGGAACCACTGAATGATGGAATAAAGAATGGAGTTCACATACAATATTTATTTTATACTATTCACCTTTTGTATGACATGTAAAATTCAAGATTAGTGCCACTATATTATAGAACTTCAGAAATCAGTAAAGTATTGTAAAAGTAATAAAGATTTCACAAAAAAAAAAAGAAAAAAAAAAGAAGGATTTTATTATTTCTCCTAATAATCATTAGTGGGATCGCCAAAGTAGTGAAGACTTGAAAATGTAATCAAGAAGGCTAGGGTTTTTTACCTACTGTACTAGAGATAAAATACCTATTGTAGTAGAGATAAAAGGAATAGATTGGAGAAGCAAGGGTCTTGTAAGAGGAGGGAAATAGACTGAATTGGAGTGAAAGGGTGGAACTTCTTTTGCTTAAGCATAATGTGCAAAACATGTGTTATGTCTCTGTTAGGTTTTTAATGGAAGTAGGTGTTCTCTATTTGTGAGACTAAAAATAGCTCAAATTTTGGAGACTTTAGAGGACACATATAGCACAGTATTACATTTAGAAAGCATATCCCAAAAATAAGGAATAATTTGGCTAAAAAATCTCCCATTTCTTAACAATAGAATGTTCTTTGCACCCAACGAGGATAATTAGGGAAAGGTGAAGTTTAAGCTCTTGTATTGGGTCAGATATAATCGACCGCATAAGGAGGATCGAGCTCGGGCACGATGCAAGACCGGGTTGCTTCAATCCGGGGTCAGCAAGACGGGTACGAAACTGGAGCAACCGAGATAAGGCAATCGGCATCGGTCGACGAAGGCACACCTCGTAACGAAAGATCAGTTTCAACCGGATATCTCGTGGATTCCTAATATCTCGGCGGGAGTGAAGGTCTCAACCGTTATAGACGTTAAACCATTATTTTAGGAATTCCATCTCGTAATTGAAGGGATTTTATCTTGTAATTAGGTTTTTACCATATTGACGAGTCTCCTTTTACCTATAAGAAGGGTATCTGCCTTCATTGTAACACACAACAGTTAGGAGAAAAATACTAAATATTTCAGCTGTCATTTATCAATATCAATCATCTTTTATTGTGTTCACTTCATTATCAGCAATCCATTCAAATATAGCGGTTTGATCGTTCTTTTGCTTATTAAAATTCAATTGCTTTACATTATATCTTACATTATATCAAATCAATTCGTACATCCTTAGCACTACGAACAAATTCAATTGTTACTCGAATTTAAGGGTGAACAGTTTGGCGCCCACCGTGGGGCTAAGGATATTAGTGAATTTTTTGATACAATTATCTGTTACACACTATTTTACACTTGCTCTTTGCAGAATCTTCTGTTTTTCAGATTACAGCATAATCATGTCACACTCACTCCCCGTCAACAACGAGTTTAACCACCAAGGCGAAAACAACATTATGCCAGGAAACGAGGTCCCGATCGACGCTAACTCCCAAATAGCAGTTGACGCAGATCAGACCCCTGGCCCATCAAACAGCGTTCGGGGGGAAAATCATTCAGGGATTCAACATAGTGGAGGAAATGAAATCAGCCTCAAAGTAATATTTGACATGTTGCAAGCCCAGCAAGCGGCCATAGCCCAATTACAAAGTCGCGATCGGAACCAGGGCGGGTCGAAGCCATTTCTTCTCGAGGGGTAGCCCAACAAAATGAGCAGATCACAGCGCAACCGGATGAGAGCGGTTCAGGAATCAACTCCGGGATTATCAAAATGCTCGAGGAGTTGACTAAACGGGTCGAAACGGGTGAAAAAAGAATCGAGGCAAAGGACAAGAAGGTTGAAACATATAATTCAAGGGTAGACCAGATACCGGGAGCCCCTTCGGTGTTGAAGGGTTTGGACTCGAAAAAGTTTGTGCAAAAACCTTTCCCGTCCAACGCCGCTCCAAAACCGATTCCGAAAAAGTTCCGCATGCCCGAAATCCCTAAATATAACGGGACTTCAGATCCAAACGAGCACGTGACGGCTTACACCTGTGCTATAAAAGGAAACGACCTCGAAGACGATGAAATCGAGTCCGTCCTCCTGAAAAAATTTGGAGAGACCCTATCCAAGGGAGCAATGACATGGTATCATAACTTACCACCGAATTCCATTAATTCCTTTGCCATGCTCGCCGATACCTTCGTCAAAGCCCATGCGGGTGCCATCAAGGTTGAAACGAGAAAATCAGATCTATTCAAAGTTAGACAACGCGACAACGAAATGCTAAGAGAATTCGTGTCTCGCTTTCAAATGGAGTGAATGGACCTGCCACCGGTTACAGATGATTGGGCCGTGCAAGCCTTTACTCAAGGGCTCAACGCCAGAAGTGTTGCGGCATCTCAGCAACTCAAACAGAGCTTGATCGAGTACCTAGCTGTCACTTGGGCAGACATTCACAACCGATACCAGTCGAAGATCAGGGTAGAAGATGATCAGATCGGAGTTTCATCGGGCTTTTCCTACCCGATTAGAACTTTTGATCGATCTCTAAGGGATAACTATCGAGAACCAAGGTCGAATCGAGATAGACACCAGCCATACCCAGAAGATCGAAGGATTGTCCCGATGGGGCACAAATCCCCGAGACAGGAAAGCAGGAACGACCTCAACCAAAGGAACAGGAGACCGTTACCGAAAAACAACTTCGAGAGAACCAGTAACCGCCAAGAAGCACCTCGTTTGTCCGAGTATAATTTTAATGTCGATTCGGCGACTCTTGTTTCAGCAATCGGTCGCATCAAAGACACCAAATGGCCAAGACCGTTACAAACGAACCCTGCCAAGAGAGACCCCAACCTTATATGCAAGTATCATGGCACTCACGGGCACAGAATGGAAGATTGCCGGCAGCTGAAATAAGAAGTAGCCCGGTTGCTCGAAAACGGGCATCTTCGGGAATTTCTAAGAGATCGAGCAAAAAACCACTACGAAAATAGGAGCAGACCAGCAAATCAAGAAGAGCCGCGACACACAATCAACATGATAATCAGGGGAGCAGATGCGCCTCAAGTACCGGTGTTGAAACGCACCAAAATATCTATTACCCGTGAAAAACGTACTCGGGACTATGCAACAGAAGGAACTTTGTGTTTTAGCGACAATGATATCGAAGGTCTTAAACAACCTCATAATGATGCACTGGTGATCTCGATGCTAGTACATGATACCCGAGTAAAGCGCGTACTTATCGACCCTGGGAGCTCGGCCAACATAGTTCGATCTTGGGTCATTGAGCAACTGGGTCTGTCAAACCAGATTATCTCCGAGGTTCGGGTCTTTAACGATTTCAACATGGCTTCAGAAACAACCAAGGGTGAGATAACGCTGATGGTGAATATCGCTAGAACCATCAGGGCAACAAAATTTTGCGTAATCGAAGGCGATATGAGATATAACGCCTTGCTCGGGAGGCCTTGGATACATGATATCAAGTCCGTACCCTTAACCTTACATCAAATGTTGAAGTTTCCATCAGCCAAGGGAGTCATCACCGTCTACGGGGAACAACATCCGGCAAGGGAAATGTTCGCAGTGGAGGAAGCGGCACCGAAATCTACCGTTCCCCCACAGAAGGCTAAATAGCAATCAGAGAAGCCGCCTTCTACTAATAGGGGTGAACAAGATCAGCTCGACGAAGATAGTCACGGGGTACCCCGATCGTTTATTGCTCCGGATGAGTCCGACGCAACCAAATCGACGGTCGAGGAGCTCGAACAAGTCTCGATCCGCGGCGACGCATCCGATCGAAAGGTATACCTGGGCTCGGGCTTAAACTCTGAGCTCAGGTCCAAATTACTTACTTTCCGTTCAGCTAATGAAAATTCCTTTGCTTGGTCCCATTTAGACATGACAGGCATACCACCAAAAATTGTAACGCACAAGCTGAGTATCGACCCGAAATTTCGGCCGATCAAACAAAAAAAGAGACCTCAGTCCGAAGTTAAGCAGGCCTTCATCAAGGACGAGGTAACTAAGCTCTTAAATATAGGGTCCATTCAAGAGGTCAAGTACCCAGAATGGTTGGCTAATGTAGTTGTAGTCCCTAAAAAGGGAAACAAACTTAGGATGTGTATAGATTATAAAGACCTAAATAAAGCATGCCCCAAAGACTCCTTCCCTTTGCCCAACATCGATCGCATGATCGATGCTACTGCTGGCCACGAGACTCTTAGTTTTTTCGACGCCTATTCTGGGTACAACCAGATACAAATGGATAAGGATGACCAAGAAAAAACATCCTTCATCACTAAGTATGGCACTTATTGCTATAATGTGATGCCTTTCGGGCTTAAGAATGCAGGAGCGACATATCAATGCCTAGTAAATAAAATGTTTGAAAAACAGCTAGGTAAAATGATGGAAGTTTATATCGATGACATATTGGTTAAGTCCCTGCGAGCAGAGGACCATTTAAGTTATTTGCAGGAAACGTTTGATGTTCTGAAGAAATACAACATGAAATTGAATCCGGAAAAATGCGCGTTCGGAGTGGGCTCTGGGAAGTTCCTTGGGTTTATGGTCTCGAAACGGGGAATAGAAATCAACCCAGACAAAATTAAGGCCATCGAGGACATAAAAGTCGTCGACAGCGTCAAGGCCGTACAGAAATTGACAGGCCGGATTGCAGCTTTGGGCCGATTTATATCGAGATTGTCGGACAGGAGTCATCGGTTCTTCAATTTACTAAAAAAGAAGAACGAATTCTCATGGGGACCGGAATGCCAGCATGCACTGGAGGAACTTAAAAGGTATCTTTCTAGCCCGCCTCTACTACATACACCGAAAATAGGTGAACAGTTATACCTTTACCTCGCTGTATCGGAGATAGCAGTGAGCGAGGTCCTGGTCCGAGAAGAACAAGGTACGCAATTCCCTATTTACTACGTTAGTAGGACATTAGGAGAAGCCGAGACCAGGTACCCACACTTAGAAAAACTAGCACTCGCTTTACTGAGTGCCTCTAGGAAATTGAAACCATATTTTCAATGTCACCCAATATGCGTGGTGACGACCTACCCCCTTAGAAATGTTATGCATAAACTCGAGTTGTCGGGTCGATTGGCCAAGTGGGCCATCGAGATCAGTGGGTACGATATCGAGTATCGACCTCGAACCTCGATAAAATCTCAGGTGTTGGCCGATTTTGTCGCCAACTTCACACCGTCGCTCATCCCCGAAGTCGAGAAAGAACTCATGGCTAAATCGTGGACTCCTCTAGGAGTGTGGACTCTGTTCACAGACGGTACCTCAAATTCAAAGGGGTCGGGGATAGGCATCGTACTCAATCCCCCGACTGGGAACACGATTAGACAATCTA
Organism: Nicotiana obtusifolia; assembly: GCA_002018475.1. Classification (NCBI taxonomy): domain Eukaryota; kingdom Viridiplantae; phylum Streptophyta; class Magnoliopsida; order Solanales; family Solanaceae; genus Nicotiana; species Nicotiana obtusifolia. Next base: position 151,058 of record MCJB01025302.1, on the reverse strand, counting down.
TTAGGACTATAAAACTGACTAACAATGAGGCCGAATATGAGGCTATGATTGCAGGTCTAGAGTTGGCCAAGAACCTTGGAGCGGAAGTAATCGAGGCCAAGTGCGACTCCCTGCTTGTTGTCAACCAAGTGAACAGAACGTTCGAAATCAGGGAAGGACGTATGCAGAGGTATATGGATAAACTTCAGGTCACGTTACACAAGTTTAAGGAGTGGACCCTACAGCACATACCTCGTGAACAAAACAGCGGAAGCCGATGCCCTCGCCAACTTAGGCTCATCGGTCGAAGACGAAGAAATTGACTCCGAAAAAGTCGTGCAGTTGTTAAGGTCGGTGGTGGAGGAAGGTCATGCCGAGGTCAACTCAACGAGCTTGACCTGGGATTGGAGGAATAAGTATGTAGAGTATCTCAGCTCTGGTAAATTGCCGTCCGATCCCAAAGAATCAAGAGCGCTGCGCACGAAGGCGGCCCGATTTTGTCTGGCGGATGATGGAACTCTGTACAGAAAGACCTTCGGAGGACCTCTAGCTATATGTCTCGGACCGGGAGACATTGAATACATTTTGAAAGAAATACACGAAGGAGTTTGTGGCAATCACTCCGGCTCCGATTCATTAGTTTGAAAGGTAATCCGGGCCGGCTATTACTGGAATGACATGGAAAAGGATGCAAAAGAATTTGTACGCAAATGCAGTGGGTGTCAAAGGCATGCACCGATCATCCACCAACCTGCAGAAACATTACATTCAGTCATATCGCCATGGCCATTTATGAAGTGGGGGATGGACATTATAGGTCCCCTCCCTCGAGCACCAGGTAAAGCTCAATTTATCCTTTTTATGACTGACTATTTTTCTAAGTGGGTGGAAGCACAGGCTTACGAGAAGGTCAGAGAAAAAGAGGTAATCGACTTCATATGGGACCATATTGTCTGCCAATTCGGGATGCCTTCAGAAATCGTATGCGACAACGGAAAACAATTCATTGGCAGCAAGATAACCAAGTTCTTCGAAGACAACAAAATCAAGAGGATATTGTCAACCCCATATCACCCCAGTGGCAATGGCCAAGCAGAATCGACCAACAAAACCGTAATCCAAAACCTGAAGAAAAGGCTAGCCGATGCTAAAGGAAAATGGAGGGAAATGTTACCCGAAGTCCTGTGGGCATACCGAACAACCGAAAGAACTAGTACCGGAGCCACCCCGTTTTCCTTAGTATATGGCACCGAAGCATTGATACCGGTCGAGGTAGGCGAACCAAGCATCAGGTTTCAACGCGCAACCGAAGAATCCAACCGGGAGGCTATGAATATTAGTCTGGAACTCTTGGATGAAAGAAGAGAAGCCGCTCTAGTCCGAATGGTAGCTCAGAAACAAAGAATCGAGAGGTACTATAATCGGAGAGCTCGTCTCCGATACTTCAGTGAGGGGGACTTGGTACTTAGGATAATCACGCCCAACACCCGGGACCCCAACGAGGGAAAATTGGGACCGAACTGGGAAGGTCCCTATGTTGTATTAAAGGTCACTGGGAAAGGATCTTACAAGCTCGGGACCATGGATGGTAAGCTGCTACCGAATAATTGGAATGTGGGCCACTTGAAGCGATACTATTGTTAAGGTAACTTACTTTGCCTTTTTACTTTCTTTTGTTTATCGGCACTGACACATGCAGGATAGGTCGATATCAAGCAAGTTAGCACAAGGTATTAGGATTGAAAGCACGCATTGCACTCTTTTTCCCTTCGACCGATTTTTTCCCAAATTGGGTTTTACGGCAAGGTTTTTAATGAGGCAACCGTATGTCGTGCTAACATAGATCAATCATTCATCGGAACTCAAAAGTCTTATGTTAAACTCTAATGATGTTTCATCTACTCACTTCGATTTCGAGGGGGCTACATAAAGATTGCTAGGAATTGATGTAAGGGTCAAACGGTCAGAAGAGCCGTACCCAAGTAGATCGATCTGATCCCCCTCCATCAAACGAAGATGTACAAGCACATGAATATTAACAAAGTCATTTGGCACCTACATTGTATTCTTAAGCCCAAGGGCTTTTTCAATTATCTTCGCATTATCAATAATTGACATTGGCAAAAGATGCACATTGAATCCGATGGGGGATAAGACCTAACAAGGCAAACCCCGAAATCGACTGATCAGGCCAAGGCCTTGGTGAGTTAACAAAACACAAAGGGAATTGAGACCGATCTAGGCAACCCCGGTTTATGAAAGGACAAGGCCGAATTAAATTAAAAACTCAGAACTGATCGAAGTTTGCAAGGACAAGACTTCGACTATCCGAGACAAGGCCAAGGCCGAATCAGATTGAAAGGGGTCTAATTTTTGCTAAGGCATGATCCCGATTCACATACCAAAAAGCATAGCTTAATGGTCGAAAACAGAGCGAATAAAACGCGTTTAACCCGTTCTGAATTTACAATAAGGCTAAGGCCGAACTAATTATTAACCAATTCAGTCGATCACAACTTATAATCATAGCTAAGGCAGGAGATGGCAAGACATGAAAGTCAAGGCACAAAATCGAAACATAATAAAAGGTGTTTATATATGATGAAATTTTTACATATCCGGGCTACAAAATATCGATACAACGTCAGTCCGAGCCATCTTCATCTTCCTCGGGAAAGGTTTGCTTCCTCATATCAGCCTTAATCTTTGTTGCCTCAGCAATTTCGGGAGACAGATCGAAACCACGGGCTTGAAGCTCCTCAAGAACAGAAAGGCGAGTTTGGCACTTAGTGTATTCAACCAGCGTCTTCGATTGCTCTTGGGCGACCTCGGCATCGGTTCTGTACTGAGCTATCAAGTCTTCAACATTAGCCTTGGTGGTAGCAATCTCCGATTTTGCTTCCTGCAGCTGGTTGACCAGAATCACCCGATCTTAAGTAAGTGACTCAACTTGGAGCTGTTGGGATTCATTGTCCTTAATAAGAGCTCCGATTCTCTCCTGCGCCTCCGAGGCCTGTTTTCTTAATTGAGTTTGGAGAGCCTCCTTCTCCGCAGTTAAAGTCTCGACCATGGCTCTCTACCCGCTCGTTTCAGCTTTGGCCTCGTGTAGTTCAAACCGGAATCGGTCCAATCGGTTAGTCATTTGCCCCAGCTGGTCAACATCGTCGATATGCTCTCTCCTTACAAATTCTAGCTCGGCCCCGAGGCTCGATATCTGACTTTCGAGCCGCTGACGTTGAGCCCTTTCTTGTGTCATTCCTTCTTTGACTCGAAGGAACATTTCATGATAAAGCACCGAAGACTGTGGGAAATATGAATTAAAAACTGTCAGTACGGACTTAGAATCAAAACATTGAGTGTAATTTAAAACAAACAAGAAAGCATACCCTATTCGATGCCTGTTGAGCTTCGTTGAACAAGCAAGCCCAATCCACTGAATTCATTGCGGCTTGGTCTTCATCAGTCACCAAGCAGTGGAGATAACTAGCCACGCCTACCGGTGCGCCTAGTGCTCGGACATCCTCGGGGACGGTGAATGTTATCACCCTCTTCCGATCAGGGTTTGAGCTCGGAGCGGGGAATTTGTCCGTCAATTTGATACCGGCCGACACCCCACTCGTCTCGGGCGGGGGACTCCTTCTTGGGATTTCAAGCCCGAAGGTGTCGGCCGACGGCACCCCGTCGAAGAATTCTTCAAAGGTCCCAGCTGAAACCGGCTCCTTGCGCGGTGTGTGCATTCTTGCATCATGGGCTTCATTCAGAGGTGCCTCTGAAAAGGAAGGTGAGTGTACCATCTCCGGAATGTCTGAAACCCTTTGTGTTGCCGCTCCTGTGTCTGCCCGGTCCCTGCTCCCGCTTCGATGTTCTCTTCTTGGGAAGCGCAGGTCTCCTCCACACTCGGCTCGGGGACTGCCCGAGGGGATTTGTCGTTTAAGGTTTCGGGGCTCTTTTCCCCCTCGGAATCTTCGCTCAGTTGAATGGAAGGGTCGGTAACTTTGATTTTGCGAGCCCTCATCTTTTTCCTGCCTTTCTTTTTCTCGGGCTCAGCATGACCGGGAGCCTCTTTCCTCTTCTTTCCTCCCTCTTTCCCCGATATGGGAAGGGGACGAGGAACTGCCTCACCAGTGGGTGCCGACCTCAACTCGGCATCCTTCGATAGACCTGCAAAATGAATTTTCAAAAGGCTAAGTGTTGATACCGATTATCTCGGAATAATATGAACGTTACTGAAGCTCACCATGATTCTTGGCCTCCCAGAGGCCTTTCGATATCTCCCGCCAGGCCCGTTCCGAATAGGACCTTTGGGCCACGACCTTCCTGACCCACTCCTCTAAATGCTGAATCGCAGCCGGCGCCTGGGAAACAGCTGCATATCACGATACGCCGGTTAACCATTGGAAGAAAAACAATAAGAGATCTTAAGTGAAGAGACGCTTACGTTTCATGTTCCATTTTTCAGGGAACGGCATGTTATCGGCAGGGATTAGATCGGAGGTCTTGATTCGGACAAATCGACTCATCCAGCCCCGGTCCCTATCTTCATCAATGCTCGAGAACGGAGTCTTGCTAGCCCGTCGAGCAAGTTTTATCAGTCCCCCTCGGAACATTCGGGGACTGTATAATCGGAGTAAGTGATCGATGGTAAAAGGGTGCCCCCCTTCGACCTTACTCACAAAAAAGCGAAAGAGATAAACTATACGCGACACGGAGGTATGGACCTGACCCAGAGTAACGTTGTATCTCCTACAAAATTCAACGATTATAGGGTCCAAGGGTCCAAATGTGAATGGATAAGTATATACGCTGAGATAGCCATTCACATGAGTGGTAATAGGTTCATCCGAGGAAGGGATTACCACGTCTTTATCGGTTCATTGGCATTCAGCCTTTACCCTGTCGAGATGCCTTTGAGTAATCGAGCTGATATACAACGAGACCGGTTCGCCTCGGCCAGGTACCGAGGAGGGCTTCTCGACTTTGAAGTCGGAACCTATAAAGCACCCAACTGGAGGTTCTATGGAGGGTTCCTCAACATGGACGGGCTCAGCCTCTTCAACAGACTGAGCATGTGAAGGTTGTTTTTTCTGGGGAACTGATTTAGAAGTTTTGGCCATGACGATTGAAGTAGCATAAGCAAGAAGTAAAAGAAAAGGGAGGTTTCTGATGAAGAAAGCTAATGGAAACAAATTGTTAAGCAGCGTAAAAGTAAAGAAGGAAATACAAAGAAGGAGAGAAGTATTTATACTTTCTCAAAAATCGGCGGTTCAGAGCACGATGCAAAGAAGCATTAAATGTTGTACGCAGAAGTTGCAGAGTTTGCAGATAGATGGGACAAGCAATGATTTCTTATGTTGGTGGTCACGTGCGTCACAGCGCTGCCGTCACACGCTAATAAGGAGTCCTTTAGGGTTGAGTGACTTGATGCCTCTGACTTCGAGTCAGGCTTAATGAAGGCGTTGGTCGTTTAACCGGAGATCTCAAAGAACGGAGGTTCATATCGTTTTTTGTCCTTACTCTCCAATAAACGAGGGGACTATCTGTATTGGGTCAGATATAATCGACCGCATAAGGAGGATCGAGCTCGGGCACGATGCAAGACCGGGTTGCTTCAATCCGGGGTCAGCAAGATGGGTACGAAACTGGAGCAACCGAGATAACGCAATCGGCATCGGTCGGCGAAGGCACACCTCGTAAAGAAAGATCAGTTTCAACTGGATATCTCGTGGATTCCTGATATCTCGGCCGGAGTGAAGGTGTCAACCGTTATAGACGTTAAACCATTATTTTAGGAATTCCATCCCGTAATTGAAGGGATTTTATCTTGTAATTAGGTTTTTACCATATTGACGAGTCTCCTTTTACCTATAAGAAGGGTATCTGCCTTCATTGTAACACACAACAGTTAGGAGAAAAATACTAAATATTTCAGCTGTCATTTATCAATATTAATATCTTTTATTGTGTTCACTTCATTATGAGCAATCCATTCAAATATAGCGGTTTGATCGTTCTTTTGCTTATTAAAATTCAATTGCTTTATATTATATCTTACATTGTATCAAATTAATTCGTACATTCTTAGCACTACGAACAAATTCAATTGTTACTTGAATTTAAGTCGAATTTAAGGGTGAACAGCTCAATTGCTACCGACTCTAGGAAAAAAGGAAATGTCATACAATGCGCATATTAATCTAGTAGGACACGGAAAACGTGCCGTCAAATACTCTCACCAAAATTGAGAGTCTGATTAAGAATTCATCTACAAAGGTCCGATGGACAACGCGGTGCCAGTTTCCACATCAAACTCTGGTACTGGCAATCGCCGGTCACAGCCACACTATATGTACTGTAGCTGCTTCAGGCGCTGCTGTCGCTGTTTTTGCTGCTTCTACTCCTACCCATGAGATGAGATATACCATAATCAGTGTTTTAATTTAATATCTGCTTGTACATATAAGTGCGTCGAAAAGTGTTGTGTGATATGGTCAATTATCTGAACTGAAAACAATTTTAGTTTGTATTAAAGTTTTCATCTTTTTGTTGAATCGAACATCAGTTGATAATCTTATTATACCTTTTATTAGCTGAAGTGAAATTATTTTATTGTACGGTATGTTAGTGTCAGCGGACAACTGAAAGGAAGTTGGATTGGTAGGTATAGAATTAGGAAACAATTGATGATCTTTCTGTATTTACTCATGTATGGATGCTGAAAATGGAATTTAGGTTTTGGTGACTACTTGAGTTATATAGCATTTTGGTTGTGAAATCGCCATACTCAATAAAAGTATGCATAAAAAGAATTTCTTTAACTATACTTATGTCGTTGATATATACACACTCAAAATCAGTATATATGCCATGATAAGCTTCAATGTCCTGTCTAAATTCAAAATCTTTGTGTTGAATTAGACAAGTGATCCAATTGTTTTTGGTTCAATAAGGAGACAAATGGGCGGTATATAGTTTCTTCAATTAGGAATCAAGCCATGACTCTGTAACTGCTTTTTATATGTGAAAAATTTCTTGTTTGCATAAGTGACGGGCAAGTGGAGAGTATCATTAAATAGAATCAAAATCAAGTGTCAATAGTTATGTCAAGGTTCAGAGCAGTTATTTGACGTCAGAATAGTTGCTGATGTATCTTAAGTAGTTTGGAGACAAGCATAAACCCAGAGATATATGTTTAAGAAAGAAGATGGATGGCACCTATGCAAGACCTAGCAGACATCGCTTAGCTGCTGAGGTATGTGATGCTGCTCCTACTAGTAGTTTTATATGAATTTCTTAAGATAAATATATCTGTGCGATAACATACTATTGCATTGGTATATCTTCTGAAATGGACTAGTAAGGCGTACCCAGTTGTTGTGGTTTGAACCAAAGATGTGATTTACTATAGTGAGAGCTACCAATCTGAGATGTTTCAGAACTTCAATTTTGCATTCTTTCAACTGTAAGTTGACTTTTTAGCTGAATATATTGTAGCATTCTCACCGATTGCTTCTTTTGTTTCTTTATTGTAATTTAGGGAGGTGGTTTCCTTTTCATACGAGCCAAGTGTGGGTATGGGGTGTGGGATGTGGGAGAAGGGTGATAAAGGAGCTTTCTTTTCATCATTGGAACCACTAAAAGCTTAAGTTGATTGCTTTTCTTGTAGAAAGGACGTAACTGCTTGATGCATCTCTGTTGCTGATATATTTTTGCCTGAATATGGATTAAATTAGATTAAAACAAGGATAAAAGCACTTTTTTCTGCAGTAACAGAAAGAAACAAGGGTAGAGATTTGTTTTGGAGTTCTAGCAAAAGAAAAGGTATATATGCAGAACTTTAACAAGAAATCCCAAAACTAAGGTCCCATCATGAGAACGCCAAATAATCACTGTCGCAACCTTACTTGAACAGGACTTGTTCTATAGGCTTGTGCCACTGGATCCTTGAGTTGTAAGGGGCAAAGTCATTGCTTCTGGAAAGCTATGTTCAAAACAAAGGCCAAATAGAGCTGCAACGAGTAAGCTAAAAAAATTAATTCCCAGAGATATAATAAATTCATCGTATAGGCTCAAACTTGATCATGACATTGCATGCTTATAGATGATAAAAGGCAACATTTCACTAGGAGTTCCAATACTAAGCAGCTTACTATCTTTAGTATGATCAAAACGTGTGACAGTATTTTTGGGTCTATATTGAAATGTTACAATCTAGTGCATTTGTGTAAAAGTGATCACTGATGCTGCTGTCGATCTTCGTGTGCTAAAAGCCTACAACACCCTTCTAGGTGTTAGTTTATCCATCAGTCTGTTATTGATATCCTTAAAGGAGGAAAACTAGTGTGTGCATTAAATTAAATTTTTTGATTTATTCATCATAAGTTGTTAGTTGAAGCAGAAATATTTGTTTTATAACGTTTAATATTTATGGAACTGGACAGAATTTTGCTTGTTATATTCTGATATGCTTCCCAGAAACTGTGGACTGCTGGTAATTTCTTAGGGGAGCAATTTCCATTTTCATTGCACTCTTAATGCTCCCAAGTACGTTTAGGAGGGGATTTTAAGATGGTTAATAAGATCAATTATCTGTTGGCCAGTCTGACAGAGAGTTGAATCTTCTTCCCTTCTGTTTTTTTAATTCCTTGTGTTCTTTAAATAATGTTGGTGTCCATGTCAGCTTGAACATGCCTTGACCAATCCAGTGGGTGCCTATTACCTTCCACCACCAGCGCATGTATTGAGTAACTCTGTCCATACTGTATCCATTCTAAGAATGGTAATCGTTAGTACTGAAATGTTAAGAGTTAGAATGTTTGAACTTTTAAGTGTTAGGTTCTGTTTCCACATTGGACTAACGTCATACATGTCTTGTCTTAAACACCTATAAATTGATGTGCCTTGTATTCATCAAATTACCAAGCCCTCAAGTCTCTTGCACTTACCTTATTTTGATAAGTGATATCTAATTCTGTACGATCTTTATAAAGTTTCAAGCAATTTCCGCCTACCAGCGGTCTTACGCTGCCTGCCCGGCTAAAGGATCGTCTTCTTTCTAATGATAGGGTTGTCTGCCTAGCCAAATTCTCTTCTTCGTTTCTTCTTTCTGGTAATTGTGTTTTTTTAATTGTTTCCTCTTTCGGGTAATAGTTATGGGATCACCACCCTTCTTTTTGGCAGTTGCTCAAGCATCATGCCTCTGTCCAGCGATCACTCTAACACCGTTCCTCGTCTTGACAAGGCTTTTGGCGGCACTGCTCTTTTCAGCGATTGCCCTGGGGAACCACGCCTCTTTAGTGGCCGTTCCAATACCACTCCTCTGCAATCGCTTCAGCAGTGACTTGCCTCTTTTCGAGGAATTATGCAAGTGGCTTCATGCCTTTCCTCGATGATTGTTTTGGCAGAGTCATGCCTCCTTCCATGATTGTTCTGGTAGCGCTGTGCCTCTTTCTACTGACTATCCAGCCATGCAGCATGCCACTTGCCAAACAATGTTTTTGCAACAATTTTCCTAGCAAGATCCCAGCGACCATGACTTTTCCGATAACTTTCAAACACGTTTTCCAGCGACTCTATTTCAATAATTAGCAAAATCAAGTTAGTTTCTCCACTTTGAGTTTGAGGCAAACGTGTATAAATATTTTCACACTGGAAAAATATTTATACTTGTCTATGCTTAACACTTTGTACTTGTTCAAATCTCCAAGTCTTCAACATATCTCATTTACTTGTCTTAATTCTCATTAGTTCATAGTACTATTAATTTGGTTCTGGAATATCCCAATTTTAGTTCAAGTAAAATCAAGGAATCAATAATGAGCCAAAAAATTAAAGTGTTTGGCCTCGTTGTAGTCCAGTCCGCTATGATAATAACAACAAAGAATACGTCCAAGCCATTTTGGTTTCACGAGTTAACGGACTCGAGAAGCACATGAGTAGACAAGGGGCGAGAAAAGACATCAGCTTAGAAAGATGGGCAAATATTTCACTTGACAATAGATGTGTCAGATCTCTTCTGTAAATGAATCTGGTCTTCCTCGTTAAGGAAAAGTAATGAATATTTTGGATCAATGAAAAACTAAATGAAACTTGAAGACATATATTAGTTAATGTTTATTTCTTTAGCATGAAAGTGAATGCAGTAGTGATCCATAAAGAAAAACTAAAGATTGTTCCAAAAGGAGACAAATTAACTGGAATTTGGTGTCTTTGATTAAGTCTTGAAGAACTATACAACTGATGGACTGAAGGTGTTGTTTCGCTCTTGACTGAATCTGCAAGATCTCTTTTTAACCGGCTTCTTATTATGGGAAGTTCGTCCTCACACTGGGGTTAGTTGTGCCATTTATGCTGCTCGCAGTGAAGCATATTTCAGAAATGATCATCCATTAAAATTTAAGAATCTACCATCATTTCACTAATTTGAAGTCAAGTCGTTTTCTTTTTTGGGTTGGGGGAATTTTAGCAGGAGGGAATTCTTGCCTTGATCTCGGTATTGGCAAGACGAACCCAAATGAGTGGAATTGTTAACTCAAGATCAAAGAGCCTACTTTATGCATTTACGTGTCATTGCTTAATCAATCAAATTGGAAGGGTTATGTAACTAACACATCTGGTTGAGTAAATGAATTTTGTGACTGGATTTTGATTCTTTAACTTCTGTTCTTGTTTAAGATTAAAGAGCTTTGTGGAGGCAGTTTTTATAAATTGCATACTTGTGAACTGGTGTATAGGTCAAATACTTGATTTGTGCAGCACGCACTATGGCTGTTGCAGCAAAATGCATAAAAGTCCACGAGACAGCAAGGACGATATTGGCGAACTCTGCTGGCAAGATCTTCCGTATAAATTAGCTGAAAGTTCAAATTTCAACCTCCCTGTTTGATTTTGTTTCTCCCTCGTCTGTATGTCACTGTTGTAGTCTTGTAGTGCAAATGCTGCCAGAATTCAGAGTTATCCATCTTTTCATCGCAGGGTTCATATGCAAGGTAGATTATTCTCCTCGCACTGAAGTAGTTTAATATGCAAGGTAAATCCACAGCTGTATGTTTAGGGATCAAGGTACTTTAATTGCATTCATTCAAGTCTGACTCATTTACGAATGCTTTGATCTCTTATCTAAGTTGCCTCACATTATTGCACTTTCCCCTTTCAGTTTGACCTCTTTTGGGCTTTTGCCATGCCAGTTATGAACTGTGTCTGCATTTACTTGCTTAGAGTGAGTGGTCCTCTCCAGTTCAATCCTACCTGGTTGCTATTGATGAGTTGCCAAATACGAAAATCTTTAATACCAATTGATGAAAACTAAGAGTCTACCAAACTATTAATTCCCACAAAACACACGCAGCTATAAATAAATAACATAACAATATTTTACGTGGAAAACTCCCGACTCACGGGATTAAAAATCACGACCTACACTTGTAGGATTACAACTTCACTAACCGAGCAACTTTAGATTACAACCTATTGTAACCAAGGAATTAAACTCTTAATCCCTCACCTACTTGCAATAACTATATTGCAAGCCTTTTTGTAATAGCTCTATTACAAAGCAACAAATCTTGACTAACTCTAGTCAAGAAACTAAACCAAACCGTGGTTTAAATCTGTCCTACAAAGACACTTCTTGAAAGTAGTGTAGGATTACAAATGAAGAACAAATAACAAAGCCTCAACAAACCTAAAGACTTAAGATATCTTCAATCTCTGGATCTGGTCCTTGAGGTTGCAGCTGCTTTGTTCTTGAGAGACATGGTGACTAGCACTTGAGAGAGAAAATCAATTTTAGGTTTTGCAAATGTTAGGCAATGAAATTCCTTGATTCATGTTGATAATATGTGTGTGTGAGGTCAATGGGATGATGTAAGCAAATATACGGTACAAGGCATGCTCCATAAAGTGACTGCTGCACTGTTGTGTGTGCAGTGAACAAGTGCAGCACTTTAACAGCTGTAAGGAGTGGACCTGTACTGTGACCGGAGGAAATGATTTCTATTTGTTTCCTTTACTGTTCCCTTTGTTGTTCCCACCTTAACTGATTTCATTGAGAGTTGAACCAGATATCTGACTAGTTACTCTGAATGCAAATGAACTAATTGTTTTAAGTTCCTTATCTGGTTCTCTCATGAAATTTGTCAAATCATTAAAACAAAGGAAACATATCTTATCACTTTACTAGTTAATAAATCAACTACGTATATTTATATATTTGCTTTCTATCTATTTTTTCGTTCCGTGGTCCTCGGAGATGCCATAAAAGAGAGTGATTATCCACGATGTTACCCACAGATTATTCCTTATATTTATTCTGTGTTCCCTTATCCGCTGGCTTCACTGCTAGTTTCAACTCGCTGTTTGATTATCTTTTTGTCTTTTCCACTTCTTACTCCTAATGTTCCAATTTTGTTTTAGAGCATGCACTTTCTTTTTGTATTTAATTCCTAGTTACAAGAAAATAAATATACTAGTATTGTAAACCTAGTCAAAACTTGACACCTGTGGATTCTATTGTAAAAAATGGTATCAGCCAATCATATGCGTTTAGACTTCTAACATCCATCAACGAAGTGATACTCTTTAGTGGTCAATAAAATGGCCGCAAGTTGTAGAAATTAGTGTTCAAATTTCGTGCTCTCTTTATTTGCTTAAATTTTGGTGGAATTATTTGTATATATGTTGGTGGAAAGTATTCAATGAAATAGGCACAAATTGGTCTGGACATCTCTCTAGTTGCTGAAATTTTCGAACTCTATGTAGAGAAATTGTGGTGGATATTCTAAATGTGATAATAAACGCACCCTTTGACCTTATTTAGGAGGTACTCCTATTAGATGTAAATCTCCTTGGACTGTGAGCTAGCTTGTAGACAACTAAAATGGTCAGATTGAGCCTTATTAATATGGATACTTTTGATTTTCACCGATTAGTGGCGTAAATATGGTTAATTTTCTTAAATAGAAAAAGTTAAAAAGTATTGCATGATGAAGTAAACCAATAACCGAAACCCTGCACTTAAATTCCTTAGTGAAAGCAAGTCCTTGAACTATCTTTCATACTCATTAACAGCATATATTGTGAAACCTTGGATTATCGAAACTTGGGCAATACCATCTACTATTGACCAAAGGTAGCCAACACCTATATTTAGTATGGTTAGTATATTTGTCAGTTATAAAGATATTTTGCAATGTAACTCCAAATCAAGAAAAGATTTATAATATTCATAATAAGCATATATCCTGTTGACAATTGCCAATTATTTGTGCATTTTGTGTATTATTTTTATTTCCAAATTGATTCGATTCCCTCTCCTTTTGGGGTTCTGACGGTTGAGATGGAGAGACAGTTAACTGGCAATAATTACAAGTATGAAATTAGAAATAATAGCCAAGTCCAATTGGATATAAGTGCGATTTCAACTGCTACTTAAAATAAATTAAGCATGCTAGATGAACAGAAAAATGTCTTCAACTAAGGTAGGATAGAAAATGAATATGTTGCTGAAACAACTGGCAAAGACATATTCGTTTTTCAGTTGATATTTTTTTAATTAATCTTTTTTTGACTCTTATGATTATGCATAATTGCTATTGTTAATCTTTAATGTGTTGACTAATTTTTCACTAAGTAAAACCCTAAAGTGAGGCATGAATTTCCGGCATGGGACAAAAAACATGAAATCTAGTTGCAGGATATGAAAGCTACTTCGATATTTTCGTATCATTATTTTAATATGTGACATCCCAGAAAAGGGGAAGAAAATTGGCGACAAATAGAAGTCATCCTAAGAATAATAGCGCAAAGAGATGAAAATTGTTTTTTTACTAAAAAAGAAATTAAGAATCACGTTTTAAACTTTGTCTTTACGTTATGTCACTCCCTTGATTTTTGGTAGGGAGATATTTGAACACGAGTTCAAGCATTTGAATCTTGTCCTTCCATATAAGGATGGCAATGCCAAGAGGCAAGAATAGGTAGGGTGTTTACAATATTTTTGATATACTTCACTGAATTTGGTATCTACTGGCTCGATTATATTTGAATTTATACCAAGTAGGGCACAATAAAAAATAATCACTATTTATTAGAAAATTTTTCATACTTAAAACTTGAACTCGAAATCTCTTATTAAAGAATGATTCCATCCATTCAAATATTCTTAGGTGGTTGCTAGGATTTCAATACACTATTCCATATCCATTTTTCTTCCCAGAATAGTCGCTTCAGACTGGTAAGAGTTACAAATCATGCATATTTATAAAATGAGCAGCCTTTTTTGCAAGTGATCGCTATTACTCATACTCGTGACGTTGGTAAATATTGAATTACCATGCTAAAATTAAAAATTTTATAACTTTGGTGTTTATATGTTGGTATTCAATACGGTATTTGTTTTGCATTTTGAAACTTTTTGGCATTCGATATATATTTATAAAAAAGATAATATTGAATACCGTACCGAAAATATCTAATTACATATATATTATATAAATATAATAAGTTAATTAATCTAAATATGATTTACTTTAAATCCTAAATTTTTTATTTGGTCAGAGAATATAAATGTATTGCTTAATCTTTTTGTACCTTTAAATTGCTTCTAACAACTCTTTAACTTGTCTAGTTTTATATAGGACTTTTGGCAGATTATTTATTTCGACGAACTGTAGGGAAGATGAGTCATAGATAGATATGGCTATTGGCACTTGTGTTCTATTTGGAACACGTAAAGACATGCTTATCTACAGTAGTAAAAAATATTGCACGAGAGTTTTATCTTATCTGTGCTACTCATGTTTTCACAACTTAATGGGTTGTGAAATGTTGTTCGTTCTTGGAGGCCTTTATCTACAAAAAATATACACCATTTGTTATGAGTGTACAAGTGTGTCATTATATAATATAATGCTGCCTTTATTCGTTCAATTGACTTTAGTCTAAGTCCAACAACCATGATTATTAATTTTCCGTATCATAAATTACCGAAATCAAACTTAAAATTATCGAACTATACGAAATTAACTTGGAATCATATTGTACTTTAAAGATTAAAAACCAAAATTACTGAATTTTAGTTTCAAAACTGTACCATACCCATCCATGGCCTGTGCTAAAGTTCAATTATCATACTCTTTAGACCCACCATTGTTCCAAAAAATATCCCACCTAGTGTAGGATCAAATGCAAATATGTCCGGTTTGAATTAAATATTCATCCATCAATAATATTGTATTTTTACTGTTAGGTTTATCAAATAGATTCGAATAAAGCAGAATGGATATTGCCTTTTGAATATCTAAAGTGAATTTCTGCTAGGTTGAGACTAGTGTTTATAAGGTGAATGTCATGTCCCTCTCCTCTCTTTTTCTTCCCCGGTGGGCAAAAAAGTAGGAGTCGCATATTTGAATTTTTGGGTTTAATTCATGGATAATTACTCAATTTTTACTTTATTATACCAAAATTTTGTAATTTATAAAGTAACTCAACTTTACCTAGGTATTACTGTATCACAAAAGTCACATAAACTATGTTTTGTAACAAAAAAAAATGAGTATTTTTTTTCTAAGCATCACGACTCACGAGTAAAGAAAAGAGTCATTTTCTAATTGATTTTATGTATTGTGAGAGGTGGACCTTGAGGGAAACACCATTATTAATGGTAGAAAAGAGTTATTACAGCTGGAAATGAAGCAGTGAACAAGTAGTATAAGGCGTACGCGAGGGAAGTTGAGCGATTACCAGTGCACCAAAAAGACGGTGTCAACTTAACTATCTTTAAGATATAAACAGCAAAAGACTTTAATTTCTGAAAGCCTTGGTTGTCAAAGGCTTCCAACAGTGGCAAAGGCACTAGTGCATTTGCAACATTAAAGCCAATTCCAGGAATCTAACAGTGCCTACAATAGCAGCCAACCTCTCTTTACTTTTCATCCTTGTTGTTGTTGTTGTTGTTACTGGAATCAAATCATTATAGTCGTTTACTACAAAACTCTTGACTCTCCATCATCACACTAAAGAGTTGAATCATTTTCTCCCCTTTCTTTTTTACATTTTTATAATATCTCTTTTCACAACACAAACAATCAAAACATAGTTCAAAAAGTAACAAAATTTGTCTCCCTTTGTTGAGTAACAAAAGAAGGTTCCATTCACTCTCTTTTGTGGAACAAAAGACTTTTTCTTCTTCTTCTTCTTCTGCCTTACAGCTACTTGTAGTCATTTCAAGAATTTTCATCATATTCTTTTACTTTTACTTTTTGTGATTATTCGAAAGAGTCTTTAAATATTACTAATGATGAACAATTCGTATTAAATTGAATTTAAAAAGTAGTGTTTTGATCATTAAAAAATAGGAGAGAGTAAAAACTTGTCCCATACTATATATAAAAGTATATACTAATAGATTCTCATGCTTGGATTACTTTTGTGGGAAATCATGTTTCATCAATCTTTTTTCCTTCAAAATTTTCCTCAATGGGTTCTTGAAATAAAGACATCTTCAGGGGTCTCACCAACTACAGCAGCTTAGAACTTACACATTCGAAAAAGAAAGAAAGAAAGAAGGAATAAACCCCTAGAAAATCCTAAAAGGAAAAAAGATGAAATAGAAAGAGGAAACTAAAGGAAAAAAAGTTAAAAACCAACAAAAGGTACAACCAACAACTACAGATTTTCCCTAGTTGTAATATATCTTTTTTCTACCTATGGCTGCAGAAATCCAAAAGCATCTTCCTTGCTTGAACAATTTCATCAAAAAAATCATCCAATTGTCCAATAATATTGTCAGTACCAGATCTCAATACCCCAAAACAGGCTTTCAAATTATCAACTCTTTCCCTTATCCCAATTTCTGATTCCCATTCCACAACACTAGTACTCTGTCTTTTCTCCAATTCACCTCTTAGTTCATCCAAAGCTGATTTTGATCTTCTAAACTCATATAACAAAACCCCCATTGATGATGTTGAAATCATCTCATTAGCCACTCTCTGTTGCAATCTTGAAGTTGAGATCATGAAATTGGATCCAAAAAACAAACAGTCTGAACTTTCTCCTCCTCTTAAAAATTCTGATTGAGGCCAACAATAGACTAATCCATAAAGCAAGATCATTAGCAAAACTGAACTAACATTCCTCATTGCATATAAAACTCCTCTGAATCCATTGAATCCATTTAGCTTTGATTCCACTGAAACTGCCTCATCAAACCTTAATGAAAGTGGCTCTATTCTTGTTTCCATTAATGCTCTATTCTCTTCCTCTAATCCCACTGCTTCTCTTTTACATCCTGTTATTGCTCTTATCACCTGTTTTTTTTTTTTTTTCAAGAAAATCAGTACAAAAATCAAGAAAATACCCAAAAATACAATGGATTTTTTTGTTTACCTGTCTAGATAATTGTGGGGTAAGATGGGGATGGGTATCAAGAGAAGTAGTAACATTAAAACCAGCAGAATAGTAATTCTCAATGCCTGAAATGCCATTCTTGAGAACATGGCAAACTTCCCAAAGCTTTGAACTTTCATCCATGTATTCATCAAGCCATTTTTCACCAACTGGTAAGTGAAGTTTTTGGACAAGAAGTGTTAACTGTGTGTGGAAAGATCTCAAAAGGGAAAGTACCCTTTGAAGGAACTGAATAGACATGAAATTATTAGAAAGGAAAACTCTTTCAAGATCATCAATTCCTCTTGTTAGAAAACTGTAAAATCCATTCACAGAGTTTGAAGGATCCATCATATTCATAACAAGGATGGAACTAATTAAATTAGAAGAGGGAGAAAAAAAGATTATGAAGAGAGATATATTTATATTGTTGAAGAAGGGAATGAATGAATGTCTCTTAGAAGCTCAGGTTTCTAAAAGAATTGTTGGGAGCAATGATGAGTGTTTCCTTTGGAGGGGAAACGATCATTCATAATCTGCCATTTTCAATGTTTAATGGGCAGAAAGGAAGCTAAAGAAAAGAACAAGCCTTTTATTTAAAAAAAAAAAGATTTTAAAAAAAAAACAACTTCCCCTTTGTATTAAAACAAACACAGTGTGAGAGAATGAAACAGGGAAAAAACTACTCAAAAACATGAAACTGTCATGAACTTATTTAGCTCTCTTCCAATTTCTTCCTTTTTCCTCCTCACTTTTGTGCCCTTTATCTTTTAATGCTTAAAAAAGGAACTCTTTTATGGATAGCATAAGCATAATACTATACAATAATATATTATATGGGGTAGGGGGTAGAGTAGAAAAGGGTGAGGAGCTAGCGTTAGTGCTCTTGATTTAGATATATTTATTTGTCCATTTACATACAATAATCAAATATAAAAATTCTGTAATTTATTTTTTAAGTGTGTTTTGGCAATGTTCAATGATGTAAGATTGAGTTCATTGGGTTGAATGGCAGTTTGTCTGCAGGATTTGGGTTTTTATTTATTTATCTTCCACATGGTGTTTAATATTTTTATTGGGGCTCGATTAAATTTCACACCAAAAAATAATATATTAGGTCTAATAAAGATAATTATATTTTTTGAGGGTTCGAACTCAAAATCATAATTAAAAATAAAGGAATATTCACCGCTCTACCGCACTCCACCAAATGTACTAGTAATTGATATTAATTCTTTTTTTTAGATGTGGTCATATGGGTAATGAAGTCCTTTTGATTTTAGTGCTTTCTTTGGCTTCTTCTTTCCTCTTTTTCTTCCTCGAGCAACTGACTTTGTTTCCTTTACTTCCCCTCTATGCTATTGAAATTTGTGGGAGATTTTGTGTTCCTTCCTTCTAGATATAAAATCTTGATCTTACATTCCTCTTTTTCGTTTTCATGTTCCTTTTAAGGGGATTTGGGAAATGATGTGCTTCTTTGTATTTGTGTGTCTTCTTTGTAACCTTCGACTATGCAAAGACTAAGTCTTTTTAGGCCAAGTAATTCTCTCCTCCCAAGCAGAGCATAGGTACAAAAGGCGAATGGTGGTCAATTGAAAATATATTTTTTCGAAAACTTATACAGTGTATATATGTCAAAAATTAATTTTTATATATATATATATATATATATATATATATGTATGTATGTATATATATATACATACATACATACATATATATATATATGTATGTATATATTATAAAAGCATACATATAATTTTGATTTATAAAAATAACCTTATAATATTAAGCATAATAGCTCAGAATAAAAGGATATAACCGGAATTCTAAATATTAGCCTTATAATCTTATTAGTTTTAGGATATAATACTACACGTTAGGAATCTTATATGATTACCTTTAGGAATCCTATTAGTATAATTACTTTCAGGCTGTCTTATTCATATAAAATTGAACAAGTAAATATCTTTAGTCATGTAATCATGTTACTTGTAGGATATACTTCTTAAAAATTTCTATTACTTAATTTAATTTGAAAACGTATTATAATGTCCTATTACTAATTTAATTTGAAAATATATTATATTGTCCAAATCCATTTAGAAAAAGGAGAGCCTATATTATTATAAAAGTATAAATACAATACTAATATATAAAAATAGCCCTAAAATATTAAACGGAAGAACTCATAGGGAAGGGCATAACTGCGAACTACAATACCTTCTATGCTAATTTTTAATATTTAAGATTTTAAATTAATAAAAAATTATCTATTAAATTCTTATTAAAAATATGTAGGAAGGTTTAATAAAATCAATTTCAGCAGAATCCTCCGTATTGGCAATACAGTACCATTCCATAATGTCCAATACCAACAAAAAAAAAAGTACTATTAAATGGACTGTATAAAGAGTTGACATTAAGAAAAATACCCCTACGATAATAAATTTTTATATTATATTTGAACTATTTTCCTACTTATATAATATTTTTATAAATTTTTGTGTAATATTAAAAAAATACCCAATTATTAAACAACAATTAAAAAAATATTTAAGAATATAAATGTGTTAGAAAGAGAAAAAAAATGGTTGGTAAGAGTCAATACCACTAATGATTCTACAGACATAAAGATCTAAAAGTGAAATATCATATCAATCTTTTACTCTTTGAAAATAAAATTTATGGTGAAAAAATTATAATTAAGATTAAATATTCAAAACAAGAGATTAACTAATATTAAGATCTGAATCAGCATAGAAAAAATTATTTTTTACGTTAAAATCAAATAATTAAATCTTTTAATTAATTATTTAGCAAGAGAATCCAATTTAATTATTTTTTAAATTCATCACATGAGTAAAATTCTTATTCAAAATCTTAGGGTACATAAATCTATTCCATAAAAAGAGCATTAGAACACAAAGTAAAAAGGTTAATATATTATTAAGAATCACAATGCTATACAAGTGTCTGAGAAAGCACAATCAAAGCTAAATCCTAAACAAGAACAAGCTTTCAAGACTATATTATAAAGAGTCGACTCTGCTACAACGAGATTATTCTTTGTAGATGCCTCCGGTGAAATCAAAATAATATTTCTATGTCATGCATTACTTTCAAATATCATATCAAGAGGCATGACACTGTTAGCAATAATAGCAAGTGGTGTACCAACAATGATTTTATTGTGAGGCTACCCACTTTAGATTTGATATACCTCTTCAAACAACTTAAATAACCACCACAAATATATCAAAGCAGAGCAATGGTGCTAAATTTATAAGAAAAGCAAAATTGATAATATGGGATGAAACACTTATGGCTAAGTGTCAAACGGAGTTCTAGAAATACATTGGATTCTAATGAACTGTTTGGTGAAAAATTAATGGTTTGAGAGATAATTTATGCCAAGTACTATCAGTAGTTCCAAAATCGACAAAAGCAGAGACTGTAAAAGCTAACTTGCCAAAGTTATACTTCTGGCCTCGAATGAAAAGATTCAACTGACAAGAAATATAATGTAAGAATAGATCCAGTATTTGGTGTCTCCTTGCTTCGTGTCGGAAACGAATAAGATTATCCAATAAAAGATGATTTGGTTCTTCCTGAACACTTGGTTATCAATCCCAATGGTAATAGTAGTGCATTTAATAAGAGAAATATTTTTATCATTAGATTAAAACGCAATTTGTGTAAATCACATGATATAATTAAAAAGACATCCTAGCTAGCAGAAATGAATATATTGATCAATTCAATAAAAGGTTGATTGCAAAATTTTATAGTAAAAACAAAATATTTTTCTGTTTTTTACTCAGTAGAAAATGATACCAATAGTTACTATCAAGAAGAATACTTAAATACATTAATACCAAACAGCCTTCTACCATACATGTTTGTTGTCAAATTTATTATTTCTTCCGTATGTTAGTGTCACTATATATATAATAGACTAAGTTGATCTTCCATTGTATATAGGTTGATTTTGAAGAAAACTATGTAGGGCATGCTACTGAAAAACTTTAATACGTCGAATAGCTTATGTAATAGCACACAAATGGTATATAGAAGTTTTGACAATAACGTCATATATGCAAAAATTATGATACCGGTCAATGTGTTTTTAAGTATATTTTTATCCCTGAATTCAATTTTCTTCTTCCAAAACTAAGGAATATCCTTTTAAATTTGTGTGAAAATAATTTTTATTGTGTTTATGTTTTGCAAATATAATAAATAAAGCACAAGGACAAACATCCTAAATATTGGACTATATTTATTGCAATATGTTTTCTTGCACGAACAACTGTATTTTGCACTTTCAAGAGGGATATCAAGATCGACAACAAGAGTTCTGGTTAAGGCAGAGCAACCAAAGCATTAGGAGGAAACATACACAAAAAAATATTGTCCACAAAGAAGTGTTCGTTAAGATACCACCACATTAAATACTTTTAAACTATAATACATAATTATCTAACTAACATGACAAAATTGATCATTTGTGTAAGTTTTGATGATGTCCTTTTATTTAAATTCATGTATATGCTAATGTAATAATATTTTTCGGCATTTAGATGATTGTTGTATTATTATACATAAAATCTCTCTTATTAATTAAATTTTATTGGTATTTCATATAAATAAATATTTAAATCATCACGTGCCATTATTAACGTGCAACACACGTTCATAGATACTAGTGTGTATATATATATATATAACTTTAGTGAAATTTCTCGTTTTAATATAGCTCGCTCTAACTTCTCCCAACCTCCCAAGGCAACCCATCCCACACCAGAGGCCGGCACAATATTTGTATAATAGGTTTAACTAAATCCAATATTTTTGAAACGTGGTTGTGAAAAACAACTAAAATATTAATAATTATGAAATTGTAAACTCAGAAATAGAATTTTCAATACAACGATTTTAATCTAAGATCTTTAAAGATTAAACTAATTAAGCTAAAATCATGGATTCACAATTGATCCGACAAAAAAATTTTAGTAAAGGAGCTAAAACTTGACGTACATTTTATATGTGTTTACCCTCAAAATCGGATAACAATTAAATTTATTAGTGGTTTTAATGATATGCAGATTAATTTGATACAAAACGATAAACTGTGTTAGAATGGACAAGTAAGGATGTAGTAAATTCTAACCACGCGAGGAGGACGATTCCAGCCTCAGTGAAGCATTCACCCTCGATCCGAGCTCACAATGGACAACTTTGACGAACGAGAGAAAAAGTTTACAATAACAGCGAAAATAGTAGTATATTACTTTGGAATGCGTGTTACCATATGCTTAATAAATTATCAGACCCCCTTTATATAGTAGGGGAATCCTACTCTAAGTACAACTCTATAAAAGGTAAAAAAATCTTCTTTTTAACTAATTGCTGGTTCTACATCGATACGTGCCAAGATCCACGCCGTGATATTCAGCCGGTCGCGGATATTACGGCCTTCTGTTGGTCATGTTCGATTATCCGAAGTCTTTAAGGATTTGGATCGATCTCGACTCATGACCCTGATATTTTCGAGGGCAGAAAAAGTTCCCTCGGATTCTGGCTTGATGAGACCTTTACTTCGATCCCGATCCTTCGCAATCATCTTTGAGCCCGTTCTACCCTGATAGAGGTCAGAGTGTATCGTGAGCCCGGTTTTTACCTGTATACAAATAGTCCCTAGTTTCTCGAAAAGCGAGCTGACGAGAAACGACACGAGCATCCCAATTCCTTCTCCAATACGTCGTGTCATAAACGACAAAAAACCCAAAATGTCTCGTCAGTCATGTCATGGTGGCATTAAATGCATGTCAGCCGTCGGTCGGCTGTCCCTAGAGGCGAAGCGTCGTGGAACCACTATAAATAACCCCTTTTACGTTCATTTTTTGCTTTACATTGAACCGTCTACCCTCGTACCCTCAGGATTTCACTACTCTTTTTCACGTTCTAGAATTTTTACCTCTGTTATTCGAGATTCCTTTGAAAGTTTTACTCATCATTCGTTCTTGCCAACACATCTGAGCTTCTAGCTTGCAACCTTTCTCTAGCTTTTTCAAGCTTTTCCCTATAACAATAGCAAAAACCTCAAAATCTGTTCCTCAAACGGTCCCTTCTACTTCCCAAACGACTGCCGAAACTACTTCCAATATGGTCGACCTCAAGAGACCTGCTGGTAACGTGGCTATCGATGAACCGGCTCCTGAACCTCCCTTGAATATGTTCATTCCCAGAGGTTGTTCGATTGCTGACGACTTCAAGGTCGAGAAACTCTCCTCGGTGCAGGATCAGTGTGAGGAGGCATCGAGATTTATTTGCTCGATCACCGAAGACGATCTCCCCTTAGTCCGAAAGGACTGTAACTGGGCCGATAAAGACATAGTGCTCCCCGACTCTGAGGAAGCCATTACTACACACGTTGAAGGATACCTAAGTGTCTACACTTATGCCTTTATGCTGGGCCAGGTGGATCCAATCATCATAAACTTCTGCAAGAGGTACGAGGTATGTCTCGGCCAAATTCACCCTTCACCGTGGAGGATCTTGATCCTCCTCCAATTTTTTGTAAATAAAATCGATTCGTGCACCTTCACCATTGATCATCTGCTCCGTTTATACAGTCCCCAAATTTTCTGGGGGGGACTGATAAAGCTTGTTCGTCGGGCCAGCAAAGCCCCATTTTTGAGTATCGACGAGGACCGGGACCGAGGCTGGCAAAGTTATTTTTTTCGGGGCGAGGACCTCAGATTTGATCCCGGCCGAATTCATGCTTTCACCGAGAAGTGGAATATATCATGTAAGTAAACTTTCCCTCGAATGTTGATTTCGTGTTTGTCTCTCTTTTTCTCATGGTATTCATGGTGGTGCGGCTGTCGCCTGAGTTTCGAGTGCTGTTCCTCGACTCAAGGAGTGGTCGAAGGTATTGTCTTACAGATTTCCTACTCTGAGCGCTCATGGTGTAAACTCTCTAAGGGCCGTTGGGAAGCCCGTTCTGATGCAATATAAAAAGCGGAAACAAGAAAACAAAAGATAGAAGTAAGATGCTCAATGAACTATCAAGACAACAAGTAGGAACTAGTATACTTACCTTCTTGATGAAGTCACGGAGTACCTATACTATACGAACAACCCTCAAGACAACAATGGTCTTGCAAACTGTTCGATCAAACAAAGGAACAAGTTCAATTTTGAATCACACCAAAATTGGACAAGTTAATTCACACGATTTTGGGAGCAATGTGCTGCCGTTTTTTGATTGATAATAATGTCAAAATGTATCAAAATAATGAAGTGTTTAGGCTTATATAGAATGAGCCTTTACCTAAATCAACTAGGAAAAGAATAACTAGTTAACCTAAATCAACTAGGAAACAACTAATTAACAAAAAGGCCACAATTTGGCTAATTTAAAGAATAGTCACGCAGGACCAAACAAGTAAGAATTAATGTCTTCAATAACTACATAATAATACAACATAAACACAAATGTACATCTTCAACACAAGATTCGTCCATAGCAAGATTTATGGACGCTTGGATCTTCTCCAAGGCTAACC
>MCJB01025302.1:103538-125192 GCA_002018475.1 Nicotiana obtusifolia | reverse complement strand
ACATCACACAAGATTTCATCCTGATAAGCTCCCACCTTGAACTTAATGAGTGCCTGCCTTACTACCTTTAATTCACCACATTCACTCAACCACTGGAATCTATAAGGACGGGGATGTTTCCTCGTAGGTATACTAAGTTGAGTCACTAACGTGTGGCTTACTACATTAGCGCAACTTCCGGAATCTATTATCATCGAGCACACCTTTTCTTTCACCCTACATCTGGCATGAAACAAGTTCTCACGCTGCATATCTCCTTCCTCCTGTATGTTCATAGTGCTCAAGTTCCTACGTACCACCAAGAACATATTCACACCCTCTTCTTCTAACTCTTCCTCTTCGCACTCAACCA
Source organism: Nicotiana obtusifolia (assembly GCA_002018475.1). Taxonomy (NCBI): domain Eukaryota; kingdom Viridiplantae; phylum Streptophyta; class Magnoliopsida; order Solanales; family Solanaceae; genus Nicotiana; species Nicotiana obtusifolia. The sequence continues at coordinate 124,840 of MCJB01025302.1, read as the reverse complement.
ATTCTGCCCCCTTATCATCCTCATTCTCTTCTTCACTTTCTTCTTCACACACAGTTCCATCATCAAGAATTAACATGGTCCTCCGTGTTGGACAATCCTTAGCGAAATGCCCATAGCCTTTGCATTTGTGACACTGAAAAGAAGATGCGCTAGGAGAATTGAGTTGAGTCTTAGAATTACCTCCGGACCCCTTAGGTTCGACCCCAGGTGCCGTAGCTTGGGCTAGCTTCTTAGGCTCTTGGTTTTTGCTTGCTCTAGGCTCTCGGGTTTGGCTTGCTCCCCCAGTGTTCGGCGTCGTCCACTCTTTGTTTTGACGTATGATAGTGGAATCTTAACCCCCTCTATCTTGAGCTGCCCGACTTTCTTTAATCATCTTTTCGGCTTCAATGGCAGCTAAGAACACATCATGAAGAGCAATGAACACATGTAGTTTGCAAGACCATTGTTGTCTTGAGGGTTGTTCGTATAGTATAGGTACTCCGTGACTTCATCAAGAAGGTAAGTAGACTAGTTCCTACTTGTTGTCTTGATAGTTCATTGAGCGTCTTACTTCTATCTTTTGTTTTCTTGTTTTCGCTTTTTATATTGCATCACGTTCTCTTGGTAAGATTCTTTTTCTGAGTAGGTCGAGTTAGGCTTTTTCTGTTAGCATTACGTTCTTATTATTTTTTCTTTACCTTTCTTTTGCAGGTCTGTCTAAGATCGTCGAGCTTAGGCCCTTGGTTGGGGACAAGGACTTAGCCGCCGATCCTTCCACTTCGAGACAGCCCGGGGCCACAGCATGGTAGAAGAAAAGAAAAAGGGCTCCGAGTTCACCGAGCTCGGAGAAAAAGAAAACGAAAAGGAGGCTGGTTTTTAAGCCAAAAGAAACCTACAGCTCCTGAGTGCTTCACTCAGAATCACTCCTCCGGCTCAGAGACGGGCCCGAGGAGGATGATATCTTCATGGCCCATGAACCATCTGTCCCCGAGGAACGGGTGGCAGCCGAGGGGAAAATGACTCAAGCTAATCCCTCTCAAGTTCGCGAGGTTGATGCCGAGGTAAGGGCTGAGGACTCGCGAGATGCCGGTCCTACCCCGCCCGACGTTATAGATATTTTGGGGTCGCCTTTGTTCACAGAATCAATGTTCAATGAAGCCCGAAAGACGAAGGAGCGATCCCATGAGGAGGTCCATGGAGCGGATGATACCCTCTGAGGCTTTTTTGACGGTATAGACTCATCCACCCTGGAGGATTTTATCGGGTTGGATGACTTAGAGGTGCCATCCACCTTCGACTGCTGGCGGGTCGAGCCCGAGCCCGAGATTAACCAATTGGTTCCCTGCTCCTAGCATGGATCCTGGTCGGAAGCAGACTGTTGTTATCACCGTTCCCGAAGATGCCCAGATCCTTTCTGCCCCGGTAGGGGTAGCCAGTTACCTCCGGTGTCCGGTAACCGAACAGGACCAAGCCAAAATGAACGAGGTAGACGCGCCATGCTTGTTCAATGAAGCACAACATGCGCTGAACCGGGTAATTCTCGACAATTCTTGATGATTCTAATATCCCTTTTAATATTTGAACTAATCTTTGATAATTTTAATATCTTTTCTCGTATTTGCAGGCCTCGGTGTCCACCACGAGACCTGTTTCCGGTACCGAGATGAGCTGAACCAACTCAAGGCCGAAGTCAAAGAGCTTGTTGAGAAGAGAGGCATGTATAAACTTCTCAACGAGCAATGTGAAGGAGAAGTCAAGAACCTCCGAGCCAAGTTGGACGCGGCTCAGAAGCAGCACGCCGACCTATTAGAACAAGTAAAGATCTTTGAAGTTAGTGATGATGAGCTAGGAATGGTGTCTAACGGTCAGAATCCACAGGTCCAGCAGAAGGTTGATCGGGTCGATCAACTCCGGGCTGAGATGGATGAAGTTAAGGCCATGGCCGATTAGTGGAAAGGCAAGATGGACCAATTGGCTTCGGGAAAGGAGACTGCCCAGAAGCAGCTGGACTCAGTGGACACTTTGATCGATGAAGGAGAAGGCTGAAACCCGGTCCCAAAAAATCGGAGACCTCTAGTCTCAGCTGGGCTCGGCCGTCACCACACAGGATACCTTTGCCAAGGATCTTGAAGCGGCCAAGTCAGCAGCGAAAATAACCAGGGCCGACGCTGAAGAGATGGTGGCCCAGTATAAAGCTGATGTTGAGGCGGCTCAGGAACTCCTGAAAGCCATCGTCAAATATGTAAGGTGGCAGTCCCGGAGGGAGGCTCTCGAGGAATTTTCGCTGGGGGGTTTGATTTATCGGCCGAGATTGAAAATGTTCAGAGGCTTGAGGCCGAGGCCAAGAAGTTGGCGTACCCCAAGGAAGAGGAAGATTCCGAGGGTTCAGGCGGATTCGAGGACGGTGAAGACCCTGATGGTTCCGGTGACGAAGCAGGCTCCGGCGAAGATGGGGCTTCTTAGGTGACTTGTAGATTTTTCTTTTCTTTTGTACTTTTGTATTTTATTGAGGCCGTTTGGCCTTTGTAAAAATTTATGTATATATACAAGGCTTTTTCCCTTCGACAAATTTCAAGCTTGTTTCTTTTTGCTTCTTTCTTTACGATCGCAGAGATTTTGAATGCCTTGCACGAAATAAATTAGGTCTTGTTCGGAGGTTCGAACAATGGTCGTTCTCGATATGATTTTTCTTAAGACTCGTGGGGAATCTATTTGACTGAAAGCTTTCCCCGAAGTATTTACTTAGAATTGCTTAGATTATAATTTTGCCAAGGGTAGCCTTTGAACCGGTTTAGAAATTTCGAAGGTCTTATGTTTTGGTTACGGATCTCGGACGTCTCGGAGTCGTTCTAGGACGAACGTAGCCTCTTAAGTTTGGGTATTGCCCAATTGGCTTATTACCCCGAGTCATCTGGGCTCGCCCGGGACAATAATCCTCGAATAGGAATGGCCGTAGTCTTTAAAGTTTGGGCACTGCCTAATAGGTTTTGTGCCCCCAGGCTTCGTAGCCCGAGCCATCCGGGCTTGTCCATGACGGTAGTCCCCGAGCGCGGTGATCTCTTGGATTCGGGCAGAGGTGGCCCTTGGGCCCGATGTCTTTAAGGAAAAAAATACAGTAATTAGACAAAATATGTATCTGCAAGGTAGAAGCTTTCTTTTATTTCTGTGCAACATAAAAGATTGCAAATGTAAACAGCTTCATGTTATGGCTTAAGTGGTCTATGTGGGTACGGTTCATTTGACCGTTTGGCCCTTACAACAAATCCTATCCACCAAGCCCAGACTTGTCTGAGCAGGAAGTTTTCCTTCCTTGCTAAAATCATTGCCCGAGGGCGAAGGCCCCCATTATTTGGGACCGATCTTAGGGAGAGCTCGGATACTGTTGATGCGAACCTTGACTCCGGTTCATAGTCGGTCTTCAGTTCTAAGTTAGCACGATCCACTATTGCCTCGTTAAAAACCTTGCTGGAAAACCCATTTGGGACAAAATTGGTTCAAGGAAAAAAGAGTGCAACGCGTGCTTTCAGGCCTAATAGTTACATCATTCCTTGGTTGTTACCTGCAAGTGTTAGTCCCATCAAAGAAAGGTAATGAATGGGATCATACCTTAGCAGTAGTATTGTTTTAAGTGGGTTATGTTCTAGTTGTTCGGTAGCCGCTCACCTTCATCGCTTCGAGTTTGTACAATCCTTTGCCGATGATATCTATAATTTGATATGGACCACCTAATTCGATCCCACCTTCCCTTCGTTCGAGTTTCGTGTGTTTAGTGTCACTTTTATTAACAAAAAGTCCCCGATATTGAAGTGTCAAAGGTTGGCTCTCCGATTATAATATCTTTCGATCCGTTGTTTTTGGGCGGCCAACAGTCGAGGGCGGCCTCACGTCTTTCGTCTAACAGTTCCAGGTTCGTACTCATGGCCTCGTCGTTTGATTCTTCAGTTGTATATCAGAACTTAGGACTCGGTTCTCCTACTTTGACCGGTATAAGAGCTTCGGCGCTTTAGACCAATGAGAACTGGTGGCCTCGGTACTAGATTTTGAGGTCATACAGTATGCCCATTTTACTTTGGCGTCGGTCAACCTCTTTTTGTGGTTTTGGAGTATGGTTTTGTTCGTGGACTATGCTTGCCTATTTCCACTAGGGTGATTGGGCGTTGATAGGATCCTTTTGATCTTATGGTCCCCGAAAAAATTTGCTAACTTTGCTGCCGATGAACTGCTTCCCATTGTCGCACACGATCTCGGTCGGCATTCCAAATCGGCATATTATGTGGTCCCATATGAAATCAATAACTTCCTTCTCTCTGACTTTCTCAAATTCCTGGGCTTCTACCTACTTAGAAAAATAATAAATCATAGATAAGATAAATTAAGACTTACTGGGCACCTAGGGCAGGGAACCAATGATGTCCATTACCCATTTTATGAACGGCCAGGGTGACAAGACCGAATGCAGCAGTTCCCCGGGCTGATGGATCATCGGAGCATGCCTCTAAAATTCATTGCATTTTCGCACAAACTCCTTTGCGTCTTTTTCCATGTCGATCCAGTAGTAGATGGCTCTGTTTATCTTTCGAACCAACGAATCGGTGCCCGAATGATTCCCGCAGGTGCCCTCGTGTACTTCCCTAAAAATGTACTCGGTGTCCCCCGGTCCTAGACATATGGCGAGTGGGCTATCGAATGTTCTTCTGAATAGGGTACCGTCCTCGGACAAGCTGAACCGGGCCACCTTCGTATGCAGAGCTCTCGATTCTTTAGGATCCGAGGGAAGTTTTCTGGTCTTCAGGTAATCAATGTATTTGTTTCTCCAGTCCTAGTTTAAGCTCGTAGAGTTTATCTCGGCATGGCCTTCCTCCACTACCAACTTCATGAGTTGTACGACCGTCCCTGAGTTGAATTCATCGTCGTTGACTGACGATCCCAAGTTAGCAAGAGCATCGACCTCGCTATTTTGATCCCGAGGCACATGTTATAAAGTCCATTCCCTAAACCGATGTAACATCACCTGTAGCTTATCCAGGTATCTTCGCATCCGTTCCTCTTTGACTTTGGACGTCCCATTGACTTGGTTCACTACGAGGAGGGAATCGCACTTAGCTTTGATAACCTCGGTCCCCATGCTTTTAGCTAGTTCAAGACCTACAATCATGGCCTCATACTCGGCCTCGTTGTTAGTCAATTTTACAGTTCTAATAGATTGCCTAACTATATTACCCGTTGGTGGCTTCAAAACGATGCCAAGCTCGGACCCCTTTGCGTTCGAGGCACCATCCATAAAGAGGTCCAGATTCCAAAAGAGGTCCCAGAGTTCAACAACAAACCTTTCTTGACCTTAGGAATTAGGGCCGGCATGAAGTCAGCCACGAAGTCCGCCAAAATTTGAGATTTGATGGCGGTTCGGGGTCGATATTTGATATCGTACCCGCTAATCTCCACGGCCATTTGGCCAATCGTCCGGAGAGCTCGGGTTTATGCATTATGTTTCTCAATGGGTTAGTAGTCACAACACTATGGGATAGCATTGAAAATACGATTTTAGCTTCCTAGAGGCGCTTAGCAAAGCGAGCGCCAATTTTTCTAGGTGAGGATACCTAGTTTCGGCCTCACCTAGAGTTCTGCTAACATAATAGATAGGAAATTGTGTACCTTCCTCTTCCCAAACCAGGACTCCACTTACCGCTATCTCGGATATTGCTAAGTACAGGTACAACTGTTCGTCTGCCTTCGGAGTATGGAGAAAAGGTGGGTTCGAGAGGTAGCATTTGAGTCCTTCCAAGGTTTGTTGGAATTGCGGGGTCCATGAGAAGTTATTCTTCTTCTTCAACAGTGCGAAGAACCGGTGGCTCTTGTCGGAGGACCTCGAGATGAATCGACCCAAAGCGGCTATGCGCCCAGTTAACCTTTGAACGACTTTGACACTATCCACAACGGTGATTTTATCGATGGCCTTGATTTTATCAGGATTAATCTCAACTCCCCGGTTGGACACCATGAATTTGAGGAATTTTCCGGACCCGACTCCGAATGCGCATTTCTCCGGGTTCAGCTTCATGTTGTATTTCTTCAATATATTGAAGGTTTCCTACAAATGTTTCAAATGGTCCTTTACTTGCAAGGACTTAACCAATATATCATCAAAAAACTCCATTGATTTTCCTATTTGCTCTTCGAACATTTGATTTACTAGGAGTTGGTAAGTGGCACCGGCGTTTTTTAGTCCGAAAGGCATTACGTTATAACAGTAGGTACAATATTTAGTGATGAAGGATGTTTTTTCCTGGTCGTCCGGGTCCATCCGAATTTAGTTGTACCCAGAATACGCGTCGAGAAAATTGAGGATCTCGTGACCGGCCGTTGCATCAATCATGCGATCGATGTTTGGCAGAGGGAAAGAGTCCTTGGGGCATGCCTTGTTTAAGTCTTTATAGTCTACACACATTCTTAATTTATTTCCCTTTTTAGGGACCACTACTACGTTTACTAACCAATCCGGGTACTTAACCTCCCGGATGGACCCTATTTTAAGGAGTTTAGATACCTCGTCCTTGATGAATGCATACTTGATTTCGAACTGAGACCTTCTTTTCTGCTTGACCAGATGGAACTTCGGATCTAGGCTCAGCTTGTGAGTAGTTATCTTAGAGGAATCCCTGTCATATCGAGGGGGGACCAAGCGAAACAATCTATGTTAGCTATAAGGAATTGAATGACTTTTTCCCTGAGCTCGGGACTTAACCCCGTGCTCAGGTATACATTATGATCGGGTAGGCGCTCGATCAATATGAATTGTTCCAGTTCTTCGACCGTTGATTTGGTGGCGTTGGAATCATCGGGGACTATGAAAGACCCCGGATCTCCATAGTCGTCCTCACTCGTTCCCTGCTTCTCTGGTTTGATCGAGGCTGGTGCCGGTAATTGCTATTTGGCTTCCTTTTTGGCCATCGGAGTTAGACCCTTTGATGTCGAAAGTGTGGATACTGGGATCACCTCATTGATCAGGAGCATCTCCTTTGCGGCTGGTTGTTCCGCATAAACTATTTTTATCCTTCCTAGCGCGGAAATTTCAGCACTTGGTGCAGCGTCGAGGGTACTGTCCTCATGTTGTGAATCCACGATCTCCCGAGCTAAGCATTATACCTCATGTCTCCTTCGATCACATAGAAATTTGTTTCCTGGATAGTTCCGACATTATCCACCGGTAATGTTATATCCCTTTTAGTGGTCTCACATGCCATGTTGAATCCATTTAGAACTCTTACTACAGGCACGATTTGGTCTTGTAGACCTAATTGTTCCACGACCCTCGATCTAATGATATGGGCCGAGCTACCTGGATCAATTAACACACGCTTAAATCGAGATTTATTTATGAATAACAGATATTACCAGTGCATCATCTTGGGTCTGCACGATGCCTTCAGCATCCTCGTCGTTGAAAGACAAGGCTTCTTTTGGTACGTAATCTTGAGTCCGTTTTTCCCTCGTGATGGATACTTTGGTGCGCTCTAACATCGGCCCCTGGGGGACGTCGACCCCACCAATGATCATGTTAATGACGTGCTGAAGCTCCTCCTGCTCGATCTGCTTACTAGAATCTCTATTCCTGAAATAGTTTTTGGCTCGATCACTCAGGAACTTCTGGAGATGTCCGTTGTTAAATAATCAGGCTACTTCCTCTCTCAATTGTTGGCAATCCTCTGTTCTGTGGCCGTGAGTTCCATGATATTTACATATTAAGTTGGGATCCCTTTGGGCTGGATCAAACTGTATAGGTCGACGCCACTTGGTGTCTTTGATGCGTCCGATGGTGGACACGATAGCAACAGTATCGACATTGAAGTTGTGCTCTGATAACCTCGGCGCTCTGTCGAAACCATTTTTGCTCATGAGTCCCTAGTTATTTTGACCTCGATTTCTTCTCCTTTCACTTCTCACAAGGTTCTGTCCAGACCCGTTACCCCTACAATCATCGTTGTATGGTTGATACTAATCTCTACTCGACCTTGGTTCATGATCAATGTCACTTTTGTATCTGTCACTAGCTCGGACGGGATAAACATACCCAAAAGGGCCCCCAAGCTGCTCGTCTTCGACCCTAATTTTTGATTGGTACCTGTTGTGCACATCGACCCAAGTTACAGCTGGATATTCTACTAGACTTTGCTTCAACTGCTGCGAAGCCAATGAGCTTTGAGTATTCAGTCCTTGGGTGAAGGCCTGAATGGACCAATCATCTGCCACAGGCGGCAGGTCCATCTGTTCCATTTGAAACCTTGACACGAACTCCCTGAGCATTTCGTTATCTCTCTACTTTACCTTGAAAAGGTCCGACTTCCTGGTCTCGACCTTGATGGCTCCGGCATGCGCTTTTACAAAAGCATCTGCAAGCATAGCAAATGAGTCAATAGAATTGGGGGGCAAGTTGTGATACCATATCATAACTCCTTTTGACAAGGTCTCCCCGAACATTTTCAGCAGGACATATTCGATCTTATCATTTTTCAAGTCGTTCCCCTTGATGGTGCACGTGTACGAGGTCACATGTTCATTTGGATAAGTTGTTCTGTTGTTCTTAGGAATTTCAGGCATGCAGAACTTCTTCGAGATCGGCTTCGGAGCTGCGCTCGGAGGAAAATGTTTTTGAACAAACTTTTTGGAGTCTAGGTCTTTCAATATTGGTAGTGCCCCACCCTAGAGTTGTAGGTCTCCACCTTCTTGTCGTTGGCTTCGATCTTCTTTTGTCCCGTTTCTACCCGTTTCAATTACTTGAGCATCTTTATTATCTCAGGGTTGGTCCCAGGTTCAGCTTCATTGGGCCTATCTGTGGCTGGTTCATTTCTGCGAGCGTTTTCCCGAAATGGTTCGGGCTCAACTCTACTGGGAGCGCAGCTTTTGTTTTGCAATTGGGCTATCGCTGCCTGCTGAGCCTGCATCATTTCAAAAATCACCCGTAAATTGATCCTATCCCCTTCACTGTCATGAGTATTTTGGGCTACCGATCGGACTCCCTCGCGGACACTGTTCTCAAGATCGGCAGGAAAATTCATGTTAATGGCCACGTGTGAGTTGGCGTCAAACGGGTTAGCGGCCGGAATTGGGTCGGCAAGGGTACCTCGTTACCGAGCACCATGTTGTTATTCTCGCCATGGTAGCCAGACTCAGCATCGGTGTTTAGAGGGGTAAATTGGGAGAGTTCAACATTTTAAACTTAGACTTGAAATCAAAGACACTTCAAAAAACAAGTGTGAAATAGGGTTTGTTGTTGGAAATTTGTATTAAATTGCCACTATTATCCTTAACCCCACGGTGGGAGCCAAACTATTTACCCTCAAAATTGGATAACAGTTAAATTTGTAAGTGATTTTAAGGATAAGAGGATTAATTTAATAAAAAATGATAAATTAAGTTAGAATGGACAAGTAAGGATACAGTAAATTCAAATCACGCGAGGAGGACGATTCCAGCCTCATTGAAGCATTCATCCTCGACTCGGTCCCACAATGGGCAACTTTGACAAATGAGAGAAAAAGCTTACAATAACAACGATAATAGTAGTATATTGTTTTGTAATGCGTGTTACCATCCGTTTAATGAATTATCAGACCCCCCTTTATATAGTAGGGGAATCCTACTCTAAGTACAACTCTATAAAAGATAAAAATTTTTCTGTTTAACTGATTGTTGGTTCTACATCGATACGTGCCGATATTCACGCCGTGATATTTGGCCGGTCACGGATATTACAGCCTTCTGTTGGTCATGTACGATTACCCAAAGTCTTCCAGGATTTGGATCGATCTCGACTCATGACCCCGATATTTTCGAGGGCAGATAACGTGTCCCCAGATTCTAACTTGATGAGACCTTTACTTTGATTCCGATCCTTCGCAATCATCTTTAAGCCCGTTCTGCCTAACGGAGGCGGGAGTGTATCGTGAGCCCGGTTTTTACCCATATACAATATGTACAAGCAGCTGGTACCCATCTTTTCAAATAGAAATTTCGGAAAATTCATGTCTTAGATGTTGCTATAAAGTTCTGGTTTTAGTCCTTTGTTAGTTCTACCGAAAAATAAATTGATTAAGTTTAAGTTCTCTCAAAAAATTTCCACCATTAAAACTTAAATATAATGTATAATGCTCCCTCGGCACCTAACAATGAACAAACTCACATGATGTTTGATTAAATGGCCCTCGGGACCCATCAATCTTCTTTTATGTTTTTTTTTATTTTTTTTGAAAATTAATTTGATTGTTCTAAGGTTGGTGTAAATTCGAATCCATGACCAAGCAAGCATTCGATATTTTTTTTCACTTTATTCTGTTGGAAAAGAAACAAAGTTGACCTGAGCATTATTTCGAAATAAAGCTTATACTATCAATGTTACGCTAAGATAAGTAGATATCTATGAAGCAAAACCCTTTTAAAACTATTAAAGGATATTAATTTTTCAAAAGAATGTGATCACAAAAGATTTGGTTGAAGCTTCCTTTATATATATATATATATTTCTCAATTCAAGTACCCTATTTTGACTTGAGAATAACACTGTAGTTACATGGTAATTCGAAGGAGATGGGGGTAATATGTGCTTATGTAATAAACTACTGTTTTCTTATCTTTTAGATGTAGCAAAGAGTGGTGGTGGGGACCAGAAAATCTTAAGTATAATGAATTTTTTTTATAATAAATAAAAGTATAGTTTAATTGGGAAGAATAAAGAATAAATGGACAAAGAGAGTGGTCGTGGGTTTTTGGAGAATGGGATAGTTTGGGAGGATGTTGGTCTTTTGAGATCTCATTGGAAAGTGAATCAAGAACAATGGTCCATTATTTAAGGGCATTGATTTGGGCGCCCCTTTGGTTTTTGTTAGCCAGACCCCCCACATCTAATTATAGGATTGTCCATTCACCCCTTCTACATGTTATTACTCTCTCGCTTGGAAATTAAGGTGGGAAAATGTTTAAATTTGCTCATCTACTGGGTTTTGAAATTGCTTAATTTTGTTTTTCATTTACTTTTGCTCCATTGATATCTTTGTCACCAGCAAATTATTTCGTATTTATTCTTGTTATTAGTGGAGCTCAAGTGTAAAATAGATATACTTTTCGTAGCTATAATTTTTGAGAATTAAAAATCCATATTTACCCCTTAATTTTAAATTTTGTTTATGATTTAATATTACTCTCAGGTTGGAGCTCCATTAAAAGCCAATGATAAAAATAACACTTTTTCATAATAACCGATATTATAAGATCAATATCTAATGGAGGACAAAATGGCTCACTTTCAAATAGTATGGGAGAAATATTGCCACTTTTCCTAATTAAGAGAAAGGGTAAGAAAAATAACGAGGTTAGAAAAGGAAAGCAAGTGAAGGAAAATCATCTTCTTTTATTATTTGGTTTGAGCAGAAAACAACAAGAAAAAAGAATATAAGCGTAAGGAAAACATAGGAGAGAAAGAAGAAACTTGTAAAGCGAGTGAAATAAATCATTTTCAGTTATTTCTTTGGTCTGAATAGATAAAATGGAAAATAAAAGGGTTAACAAAATACGAGAGAACGGAAAAACAAGTGAAACGAGGGGAGGAAATGTTCACGATCTCAATTTCCCTCCGTAGTATGTCGTGGTAGCACCCAATCTTTAAAATTGGGTAAGTCTATCAATTATGCGGAATAATGAAATATAAAATTAAAACTAAAACCTCAACATATAAAATATATAAACACTGCGATTCAAAATAGTTACAACTCTCAAAACTCGATAGAAATAAGTCACAAGCTCTAAAGAGAAAATGCTAAGTGTCTCTATACATCAGAGTCTAATAAAAATAAAGAAAGCAACATCATAAAGATAGAGAGGGACCCCGAGGTCTACGGACGCTGACAGATGTACCTTGAAGTCCCACGTATGGGCTAGCTCACTGGTACCTGGTTTGGTAAGCAGTATTTGGATTTGCAAAAAAAAATGTGCAGAAGTGTAATATGAGTACACCACAATGGTACCAAGTAAGTGCCAAGCCTAACCTCAATAGAGTAGTGACGAGGTCAGGTCCGGGCCCTACTTCAATAAAAGAAAACAAAGCAGATACACCACAACGGTACCAAGTAAATGCCAAGCCTAACCTCAATAGAGTAGTGACGAGGTCAGGTCCGGGCCCTACTTGAATAAAAGAAAACAAGGCAGAAGATATAATAATATAACGAAATGACTGAGAATTGAACAATGAGAAATTACTAAAAGGTAACAACACAGCAAATAGAGGTAAACAACAGGGGCACTCCCGAGGTACCGCCTCGTAGTGTCAAACGTAAATACACAACAGGAGAGCTCCCGAGGTATCACCTCATAGTCCCAAAAGTAAATATGCAATAGGGTGCTCCCGAGGTACCGCCTCCTAGTCCCAAAAGTAAATACACAACAGAGGAGTTTTTGAGGTACCGCCTCATAGTTCCAAAAGTAAATATGCAATAGGAAAGCTCCCGAGATACCGCCTTATAGTCCCAAAAGTAAATTTGCAATAGAAAAGCTCCCGAGATACCGCCTTGTAGTTCCAAAAGTAAATACACGACTCATAACCTATGGAACAACGAACTTATAGCAAGGAATCCTACAGTTAAAGACTAAATACAAGAATCAAGGAAGCAGGTAATTCAAGTAAGTATGTTGCACAAATTGCAAGTAGGAGTTAAGACACGTAGACATGCGACATTAGGCTAAACATGATGACTACACATGCTAGAGCAACTCAGTTAAGGAATTAAAAGAAAACTTCTCAGCAAGAACTAGATTTTTCAATATTTAACCCGAGTACGCAATCGTCACCTCGCGTATATGGCCTTCATGTATTGCAAATACCATAACAGTACCAAAACCTAAGGGGAGTTTCCCCCACACAAGGTTATACAAGTCACTTACCTCAAATCTCGCTCAATCAGCCAAATAGAATGCCTTTCCCTCAATTTTTCGACTCCGAACGGCCAAAATCTAGCCAAAATCAATTACATACTATAATTACAAATATAAAAAACTAGTTTAAATAATGAAACTACGACTTTAGCAAAGAATTTAAAAATCGCCCCAAAACGTCGACCCGGGTCCACGTCTCAGAATCGGGTAAAAATCCCAAAATACAAACACCCATTCGACCACGAGTCCAACCATACCAAATTTACTGAAATCCGACACCAAATCGTCACTCAAATCCCTAAATTAAACTCTCCAAATCCCTAACCTCAAACTCCCAAATTCTACCTTAAAAACGCACAAACTAATTGGGAAATTCAATAGTGAAAATCCTCTCAAAAATCGCCTTAGCCCGAGCTTGAAATGTCCAAAAACGAAAAAATCATGAACCCTCGAATTAATATAATTTGCCCAGTACTTTAGGTTTTGCGGAACACTTGACCGCATTGGCGGTCCCGCTTTTGCGGATTTTCCATCGCTTCTGCGATTCAGGACCTCCAGCTCACTTCTGCATCTGCGGATATACTTCCGCACCTGCGCCCCCAGACTTCCTTTCCGAATCTCGCACCTGCGACACCTCTCCGCATCTTCGACCTCGCAGGAGCGGATAACCCTTTGCACTTGCGATTACTGCACAGCTTCGCCAAAACCACACCTGCGACCACTCCCTCGCTTCTGCGGTCATGCACCTACGACCAAAACCCCGTAGGTGCGATGACACCAAACACCAGCAACCCTGATTTCCTTTCAAGTCCAAATTTGTTCCGGATTCAATTCGAATCATACCCGGGGCCTCCGGGACCTCGTCCGAATATACCAACAAGTCCTAAAAAATCATACGGACTTAGTCGAGCTTTCAAATTATATCAAACAATGCTAAAAACATGAATTACGCATAGATTCAAGCCTAATGAACTTTAAAACTTCAAACTTCTACATTCGACGCCGAAACCTATCAAATCAAGTCCGATTGACCTCAAATTTTGCACGCAAGTCATAATTGACATTACAGACCTATTCCAACTTTTGGAATGAGAATCCAACCACGATATCAAAAAGTTCACCCCCCGTCAAACTTTCCAAAAATCATCCAAAATTTCCAACTTTCGCCATTTGACGCCAAAACGACCTACGCACCTCCAATTTAACATTCGAACACGCTCCTAAGACCAAAATCACCCTACGAAGCTGTTGGAACCGTCAAAACTCTATTTCGGAGTCATTTTCACATTATTCAAACTACGATCAATTCCTAAAACTTAAACTCCCAATTTAGGAACTGTGTGTCCCATTTTACTTCAAAACCAAAAACAAATCCCCTCGGCAAGTTACGTACCACAAAATGAAATAGTGGGAGCAATAATTAGGGGTTCGGGGCTAATACTCTCAAAACGACCGGCCGGGTCGTTAGATCCTCCCCCTCTTAAAACAAACGTTCATCCTTGAACGAGTATACAGACATACCTGAAGTGGTGAAAAGATGAGGATAATGGCTACGCATATCATGCTTGGTCTCCCAAGTCGCCTCCTTGACCGAATGACCCCTCCACTGGACCTTCACTGAAGCGATGTTCTTCGACCTCAAACTTCGAACCTGCCTGTCCAAGATGACCACCAGCTCCCCAACATAGGATAGATCCTTGTCCAATTGGACTGAGCTGAAGTCTAACACATGAGACGAATCGCCGTGATACTTCCGGTGCATGGAAACATGGAACACTAGATGAACTGCAGTGAGACTAGGTGGTAGTGCAAGTCTGTAAGCCACCTCTCCGACGACCCTCTCAAGAATCTCAAAAGTCTCGATATACCTAGGGCTCAACTTTCCCTTCCTTCAAAACCTCATAACATCCTTCATGGGCTAAACCCGGAGCAAAACCTACTCCCCAACCATGAATGCAACGTCGCGAACCTTCCAATCCGCATAACTCTTCTGCCTGGACTGGGCTGTACGAAGTCGATCCTGAACCAATTTAACCTTTTCCGAAGCACCCTGAACCAAGTCTGTACCCAATAACCTAGCCTCACCTAGCTCGAACCAATACACTGGAGACTGGCACCGCCTACCATACAAAGCCTCATACGGTGCCATCTGAATGCTCGACTGATAACTGTTGTTGTAGGAAAACTCCGCAAGTGGAAAGAACCGATCCCAAGCACCCCCAAAATCCATCACACACGCACGATGCATATCCTCCAATCTCTGAATAGTACGCTCAGACTGTCCGTCCGTCTGAGGGTAAAATGCTGTATTCAATTCCACCGAGTACCCAACTCTCGCTGTAAGGCTCTCCAGAACCGTGATGTCAACTGCGTACCTCGATTGGAGATGATAGATACTGGCATGCCATGAAGCCTAAAAATCTCACGAATGTAAACCTGAGCCAACTGCTCCGAAGAGTAAGTAGTAACCACAGGAATGAAATGAGCTGGCTTGGTCAATCTATCCACAATCACCCAAGCTGCATCGAACTTCCTCTGAGTCTGCGGGAGTCCAACAACAAAATCCATAGTGATCCGCTCCCATTTCCACTCTGGAATCTCTAACTTCTGAAGCAATCCACCCGGTTGCTGATGCTTATACTTCACCTGCTGACAATTTAGGCACCGAGCTATATATTCCACTATGACCTTCTTCATTCTCCTCCACCAATAATGCTGCCTCAGGTTTTGATACATCTTCGCGGCACCTGGGTGAATGGAATACCGTGAACTGTGAGCCTCTAGAAGAATCAACTGATGCAAACCATCTACATTGAGCACATATAGCCTGTCATGCATCTGTAATACACCATCATCTCCAATAGTAACTTCCTTGGCATCACCGTGCTGAACCATGTCCTTAAGGACAAGCAGATAAGGGTCATCATATTGACGCTCTTTGATACGATCGTAAAGGGAAGACTGAGAAACCACACAAGCCTAAACTCTGCTCGGCTCGAAAACATTCAATCTGACAAGCTAGTTGGCCAAGGCCTGAACATCCAAGGCTAAAGGCCTCTCTGCTACCGATAGATATGCTAAGCTGCCCAAACTCTCCGCCTTATGACTCAAGGCATCGGTCACCACATTGGTCTTCCAAGGATGATAGGGAATGGTGATATCATAATCCTTAAGCAACTCCAACCACCTCCGCTACCGCAAGTTAAGATCCTTCTATTTAAACAGATGTTGTAGACTTCGATGATTGGTGTAAACCTCACAACGGATACCATACAAATAGTGCCGCTACATCTTTAAGGAATGAACAATAGCTGCGAACTCGAGGTCGTGGATAGGATATTTCTTCTCATGCACCTTCAGCTGTCTAGATGTGTAGGCAATCACCCTACCGTCCTGCATCAACACCCCGCCAAGCCAAGAAAAATCTAGATCTCCATAGCTGAGGATGGTCTAAGCCAACTCTGAACTGCTTCAATCTTCTTCGAATCTACCTTGATCCCCTAACTCGATACTACATGACCCAAAAATTCCATTGAATCTAGCCAGAATTCACACTTCAAAAATTTTGCATATAGCTTCTTTTCTCGTAAGGTCTGAAGCACAGCCCTCAGGTGTTGCTCATGATCCTCCTGGCTCCGGGAGTACACCAGAATGTCGTCAATAAACACAATGACGAAAGAGTCAAAATAGGGCTGAAATACACTGTTCATCAAGTGCATGAATGTTGGGGGGGCGTTGGTCAGCCAAAAGACATCAAAGGAACTCGTAATGACCATACCGAGTCCTGAAAGCAGTCTTCGGGATATCTAGCTCCCTAATCTTCAACTGATGATAGCTTGAACGCAAGTCAATCTTAGAGAACACTTTAGCACCTTGAAGCTGATCAAATAGATCATCAATACGTGGCAATGGATACATGTTCTTCACTGTAACCTTGTTCAACTGGCGATAATCAATGCACATCTACATAGAACCATCCTTCTTCTTTACAAATAAGACTGGAGCACCCCAAGGCGACACACTGGGCCGAATGAATCCTTCCAGGTAACTCCTGCAATGGTTCCTTAACTCTTTCAACTCTGCTAGGGCCATACGATACGGTGGAATAGAAATGGGCTGAGTGCTCGGTAACAAATCAATGCCAAAGTCGATATCTCTGTCGAGCGGCATGCTTGGAAGATCTGTCGGGAATAAATTTGAAAAATTCCTCACTACCGGAACTGACTCAACGGTAGGAGTATCAACACTGAAACCCTCACATAAGCTAGGTACGCATCAAACCCCTTCTCAACCATCCGCTGAGCCTTTAAAAATGAAATAACTCTCCTAGGAACATAATCTAAGGTACCTCTCCACTCTAGCTGCGGTAGACCTTGCATAGCCAACGTCACTGTCTTGGAGTGAGAATCAAGGATAGTTTGATAGGCAAAAACCAGTCCATGTCCAAAATAACATCGAAATCCACCATGAGCAGTAATAAATCAGCTCTAGTCTCAAAGCCACTGATAACAACCAAACACCACCAATACACACGGTCAACAACAATAGAATCTCCCACGGTTGTGGACACATAGACTGGAGAACTCAAAGAATCACGGGATACGCCTAAACACGGAGCAAAATAAGATGACACAAAGGAATAAGTGGAGCCTGGATCAAATAAGACTGATAAATCTCTATGACAGACCGGAATAATACCTGTGATGATAAAGTCGGATGCAACTGTCTCCGTCCTAGCAGGAAAGGCATAATGTTTGGCCTAGCTTCCTCCTCTAGGGCGGCCTCTACCTGTCCAACCTCCACATCTAGCTGGTTGTGTAGGTGGGGTGGTACTTGGTGCTGTAACAGTAGGAGGATCCAGTGGAGCACGCGGTGCCTAAGTGGTCTGTGGAGGTACACCCCTCCTACATCTGGGGCAATCCCACACCATATGGCGAGTGTCACCATATTAAGAATAAGCTCTCGGAGGACGTGGCTGATGTAGTTGGATCGGGCCTAATCGGCTAGACTGACCACTGAAAGCACCCCGTACAGGAGGTGCACTAGATAGTGGCAGTGCATAATAGGGATCTTGGGGTCTAGGAGTGGCCGGAGTACCGCTGGCGGCTAGAAGTGCTGAATGAACGCGGCGACCCATATAACCCCTGCCCTGACGAGCTGCAGCTGGGGCACGAGTACCACTATAAGTACCAGACTCTCGATACCTCTTGGCCTCTCTCTCCTCTCTCTCCTGAGTCAACATACCCTCCAATCTCCTAGCAATCCCCACTACCTGTTGGTACACAATATCCATCTCCAACTCTCGGGCCATGCTAAATCTAATACTGAGGTTGAGCCCCTCGATAAATTGACGAACCCACTCCTAAACAGTAGCAACCTAAGCTGGTGCATGCCTAGCCAAATCACTGAATCGGACCGCATATTCTGACACGGTCATAGAACCCTGGCGCTACTGCTCAAACTCTGCGCGTCATGCATCTCTGAGACTTTGGGGAACAGACTCCCTCAAGAACATATCCGAGAACTGAGTCCAAGTGAGTGAAGCTGCCTCGCCCGGACTACCTAACTCGTATGCTTGCCACCATTGATAAGCCGCTCCTCTAAGTTGGAACATAGTGAAGGAAATCCCACTAGGCTCTGCAACACCCATAATACGGAGGATATGGTAGCGGTCCTCAAGAAAACCCTGGGAATCCTCTGATGCCAAGCCACTGCAAGTAGGAGGGTGGTACTTCTTGTACCTCTCGAGCCTGAGTTGCTCCTCCTCAGAAACTGCTGCCCTAACCTCCGGTTGAACTGGGGCTACCGGCTGCATTGGTACGACCTTTGGAACCTGGTAGAACTGGACCCTCTGCTCTAGGGTACGGGTGGCAGGAGTCTGTGCTCCTTCCCTAGTCTGAGATGTGGCAGGAGCAAGTGGTATCAATGCTGCTTGAGCCAAAGTGCTGAACATGCTCAGAAAGTAGGCTAGAGTCTCCTGGAGGGCGGGTGCAGTAATAGGCGTCTTAGGTGCTTGCCCTCCAACTGGAGCTACTGGTGGCTCCTCTATAGCAGCTCGTGCGAGTGCTCTGGCTGCACCACGTAGACATCCTCAACCTCTATCCCAGCCTGGCCTCTCGAGGCTCTAGTAGGGACCGCGAGTGTCTGGTCATCCGATCCAGCTGTATGTGCCCTCACCATCTGTGAGAGAATAGAAAGATAGAAATTTAGAATCCGAAGTCAAAAAATTTTCACACGATAAGGAATCAAATAAGTGAAGCTTTTCCTAATAGTTCCATAGCCTCCCGAAGATACAGACGTCTCCGTACGGATCCGCGAGACTCTATTAAACCTGCTTGAGGCTCATAACACCTATAAACCTAGAGCTCTGATACCAACTTGTCACGACCCCAATTTCCCTCCGTAGGATGTCGTGATGGCACCTAGTCTCTAAGACAAGGTAAGCCTATCAATTTTGCGGAATAAAGGAATATCAAAACTAAAACTCAAACCTCAACATATGAAATATATAAACACTGCGATTCAAAATAGTTACAACTCCCAAAACCCCGAAATAAGTCACAAGCTCTAAAGAGAAAATGTTAAGTGTCTCTATACATCAGAGTCTAATAAAATAAAGAAAGCAACATCATAAAGATAGAGGGGGACTCCGAAATCTACGGACACTGGCATGTACCTTGGAGTCTCCACGTACGGGATAGCTCAATGGTACCTAGTCTGGTAAGCAGTACCTGGATCTGCACAAAAAGATGTGCAAAAGTGTAGTATGTGTACACCACAACGGTACCCAGTAAGTGCCAAGCCTAACCTCGGTAGAATAGTGACGAGGTCAGGTCAGGGCCCTACTGGAATAAAAGGAAACAAGGCAGAAGATATAATAATATAATGAAATGATTGAGAATTGAACAATGAGAAATTACAGAAAGGTAACAACACATCAAATAGAGATAAACAACATGAGCTCTCCCGAGGTACCGCCTCGTAGCCCCAAACATAAATACACAATAGGAGAGCTCCAGAGGTATGGCCTCGTAGTCCCAAAAGTAAATATGCAACAGGGCGCTTCTGAGGTACTGCCTCGTAGTCCCAAAAATAAATACACAACATGGGAGCTCCCGAGGTACCGCCTAGCAGTCCCAAAAGTAAATATGCAATAGGGAAGTTCCCGAGGTACTGCCTTGTAGTCCCAGAAGTAAATGCACGACTCATAACCTATGGACCAATGAATTTATAGCAAGGAATCCTATAGTTAAAGACTGAATACAAGAATCAAGGAAGCAGGTAATTCAACTATACATGTTGCACAAATTGTTAGTAGGAGTTAAGACACGTAGACATACGACATTAGGCTAAACATGATGACTACACATGCTAGAGCAACTTAGTTAAGGAATTAAAAGAAAACTTCTCAGCAAGAACTGGATTTTTCAACATTTAACCCGAGTACGCACTCGTCACCTCGCGTACACAACCTTCACGTATTGCAAATACCATAATAGTACCAAAACCTAAGGGGAGTTTCCCTCACACAAGGTTAGACAAGTCACTTAACTCAAATCTCACTCAATCAGTCAAATAGAATGCCCTTCCCTCGATTTTCTGACTCCAAACGGTCCAAATCTAGCCAAAAGCAATTACATACTATAAATACAACTATAAGAAACTAATTTTAAATAATGAAATTACGACTTTAGTAAAGAATTGAAAAATCGCTCCAAAAAGTCGACCTTGGCCCACATCTCGGAATAGGGTGAAAGACACAAAATACGAACACCCATTCGACCACGAGTCTAACCATACCAAATTTACCAAAATCCGACACCAAATCGCCACTCAAATCCCCAAATTAAACTCTTCAAATTCCTAGCCTCAAACCCCCAAATTCCACCTTAAATACACACAAACTAGGTGGGAAATTCAATGGGGAAACAAGATTATTGAATTAAAATGTTCACAAGTGGCTTACCTCAAGAAATCCTTGGAAAATCCTCTCAAAAATCGCCTAAGCCCGAGCTTGAAATTTCCAAAAATAATAAAATCACGAACCCTCCAATTAATTTAATCAGCCCAGTGCTTTCGCTTCTGCGGATTACTTGACCGTATTAGCGGTCCCGCTTCTGCGGATTTTCCATCGCTTCTTCGATCCAGGACCTCCAGCCCATTTCCGCATCTGCGCTCTCTCATGTGCAGATGCGCATCTGCATCTACAGATATACTTCCGCACCTGCGCCCCCAGGCTTCCTTTCCTAATCTCACACCTGCAACACCTCTCCGCATCTACGACCTCGCAGGTGCGTGACCGTAGAAGCGAAGGAACGGTCGCCACTCAAATCCCCAAATTAAACTCTTCAAATTCCTAGCCTCAAACCCCCAAATTCCACCTTAAATACACACAAACTAGGTGG